>WAAF01010464.1:22344-89212 GCA_013400475.1 Tricholaema leucomelas | reverse complement strand
TAAACCACATCCACTGCTCTACCATCATCTGGAAGATGGAAAGGAAAGGAGGAAGATGGGGGAAATTAGGAGATGGAGAGGAAAGGAGGGAGATGGGAGAGAAGTGAGACAAAGGAAATAAATTAAAAGCAGAGCTTAGTGTTTGCCCTGAAACCAGCCTTTTCATCACCAACCCTTGGCCATTTCTACTTGGAGTGGTAACCAGACAGCTTCACCAGTTCACTTAGCTGGCTGAACAAGAGAAAGTCACTCCTAAGGGCAACAAATCAGGAAATAAAGAGGAAAACCAAGAAACAAAAAATGAAAAAGAAACCCAATACAAAATACAAATCCATATATACAAAGTGTGAGCAAGGTCTCCGTGGGCCAGCACTGTGCTGCCATGGCCAAGACAGCCAGTGGCATCCTAGGGTTCATCAAGAATAAGTGTGGCCAGCAGGTCTAGGGAGGTTCTTCTCTCACTCTGCTCTACCCAGCTGAGGCTACACATGGAATACTGTGTCCAGTTTTGATCTCCCCAGTTCAGGAGAGGCAGGGACCTGCTATAGAGAGTCCAGTGCAGAGCCACAAAGATGATTAAGGGAATGGAACATCTCTCTGACAAAGACAGACTGAGGGAGTTGGGGCTCTTTAGCTTGAAGAAGGCTGAGAGGTGACCTCATCAATGTTTCTAAGTAAGTTCTTCACAGAGAGAGTCTGTGAAGTCTCTGGAGGTGTTCAAGAAAAGACTGGATGAGGCACTTAGTGCCATGGTCTAGTTGATTGGACAGGGCTGGGTGCTAGGTTGGACTGGAAGATCTTGGAGGTCTTTTCCAACCTGGTTGACTGTATGACCTCATCAACATTTATATATATGCAAAGGATGAGTGCCAGGAGAACGGAACCTGGGGAGGCTCTATAGCTTGGAGAAGACTGAGAGGTGACCTCATCAACGTTTATAAATAAGTAAAGGTGAGTGCCAGGAGGCTGGAGCCAGGCTCTGCTGGGTGATGCCCTACGACAGGACAAGGGGCAGTGGGTGGAAGCTGAGGCGTAGGAAGTTTCATGTAAATACGAGGAGGATTTTTTTCACTGTGAGGGCAACAGAACACTGGAACAGGCTGCCCAGGGAAGTTGTGGAGTCTTCCTCTTTGGAGATGTTCAAAACCCACTGGGAGATGTTCCTGAGGAGATCCTGCTGTGCAGGGGGGTTGTGCTGGATGAGCTTTTGAGGTCCCTTCCAGCCCCTGACATTCTAGGGTTTTTTGGATTCTGTAATTTCTTTTCTCCCATCTTCCTCTTTTCATCTCCATCCTTTTCCTCTCCACCTCTCTCCTTTCAGCACCACCTCACCTTTCCTGCCATATATGGCTCTTTCCCACCCCGCACTGCATTTCCCCCTGTTCCCCCCAAACTCAGAGCACCTGGGTTCTGTTGAGTCTCCTCCCACCCCAGCTGTGACCACTTTGCCCTCTCCGCCCACTGCCCTATTTAATCAGCCCCAGCCAAGGCAGTAGCCCTAAGCTTGCCCAACTGGGCAGAGGGATGCTCCTCCTGTCACTGCAGGTGAGTCCCCACGGGGTGTGCACTGGGTGACTGGGAGTGGTTTCCAAAGGCCGGGGGGCCTGGTGGCCCCCCGGTTATCCGGCTTAGGGACTCAATGATTGCTCTGACATCACCCACAGGTGCTGACTTGGAGGGGTGGCACAAAAGAGGTGGAGGACCAGCCTTGGTATATCTTGTCTCAGCAGGTCTTCTCAGGGTCCCTGTGCTTGAGCTTAGACATCCTGCTTATGCTAAGAAGGTGCAAGGGATGTCTTGTAGGGGCTGAGAGTGGAAAGGAGCTAAAGGTAAGTCTGAAAAGGCTGAGACACCTGGAGGAGAGCTGGAAACTGGAACCCAGGAGGCTCTGTCTGAACATGAGGAGCGACTTCTTTGCTGTGAGTGGCAAGGGGCTAAAGGTAAGTCTGAAAAGGCTAAGATGCCTGGAGGAGAAACTTCAGAGAGGCTGTTTTCAGTGCTCAGTCAGGGGGCAAGGGAATGGGTCTGGATTCTTTTTCAGTGATGCCCAGTAACAGAACAAGGGGCACAAACAGGAACCCAGGTGATTCTGTCTGAACATGGGGGAGAACCTCTTTGCCATGAGGGTGTTTAAGGGCTGGATCAGGCTGCCCAGAGTTTGTGGAGTCTCCTTCTCTTGAAAGACTCCAAACCCACCTAGACAACCTGTATGGGTGCCCCTGCTTTGGCAGAGGGTTTAGGCTGGGCTTTGAGATCTCCAAAGGTCCCTTCCTGTCCCCATCGTTTTGGGATTGTGTCTTAAGTCAGTCTCAAATCTCCCAGGACTGTGGGAGCTGATCAAAACCAGACATTGACAAGGTGTCTTCTTTTGTGTCCCTTCCAGGTTCACTCCTGTATCAAACTGTTTGTGTAGTCAGGCACACAGAGCATTTCTTGTGATTCTGTGTGTGGATGGGTTTACTTATATCCCCAGAATTAACCTGGGGATTGCTGTGTACATAAGCTGAGGGGAAACACTTCCTTCTGCTAGGTTTGCCTAGTCCTTCCCTGCACACATTTTGGTTTCTTTGAGTTTTCTCCAGGCTTAGCCACTTTCATCAGTATTTCACATTACCCACAAAGCACACAACTGGGATTCATCAGAAATACAAGTACTGAGACCTGTGGAGGAACCACCACTGAAACAACCGAGCCCGTAACTTCTGTCTCTGCTTTAGGCTGAACAAAAGGTGGTGACTGCTCAAAGAGCTTTCACATTCCCCATGGCAAAATCTGGGACTGGAAAAGAAGAAAGTATGGATGATTATTAAATACTTATAAATATTATCATTATCTTTGTTTCAGGTGACTTGAGGAAGTTTCTCCTGTAGGATTTCTCCTGCAGTCATGGAATCATAAAGGTTGGAAAAGACCTCGAAGATCATCAAGTCCAACCATCAATTGCTGGAAACCACAGAGGGCTCTGAGCTAGGAGGAGCTGGTGGGGCCATGCCTTGCTTTCTTGAGCAGTGAGCATGCCACCAAACCCTCTCCAGGAAACAGCAATTGTAACTGAGCCTTCCAGCAAAATTTCACAGGGCTTTCCTCCCCAGCAGGATAAAATTAGCCAAGCTCTCTCGAAATGACAGCTAAGAACTCCAGCTTCCCTCAGATGACCTCAATGGAGTCATTTGTTGCTTAAATGACAGACAAATGCAGTAATTAGGTCTATTTAGTAAAGGGGAGGTGAAAGGTCAAACTACTGGGCAAACTGTCTCCACTGCTTGACTTGGTGACCAAGCTGGAGATTTGCAGGAGGTAATGTTTGTACAACAACCTGACACGGGCAGCAGTCTGCCAGCAGGTCCCTGCTCGGCAGCAGGGCTCCCGGTTGTGTTGCAGCCTGAAATCCCCTGTTTCTCCTAATAAAACCCTGAACTCGCTCATTTGTGTCATAAGAGATTAGAGGCAGAGGAAGGAAGAGCTGATGAAAAGATGGGTGATTGTATGACCGGGTTGGTAGGTGGGGAATTGGTAGGGAGAGGTTAGGAGACATAGCTGAAGTTAAATGGGAAATCACCAACTTTTCCCACTTTGTTTCTTTTTTTTTTTCCCTCCCTGGCAAGCCTCCTTTCTGTTCTCTCTGCTTATTTGTTGTCTGAACTTGGTCATGCTTTGTGTAAGCAACCCCAAGTACATCCAAGCATGACACAGACAATCAACACCTGGATTTCTCCTTCCTCCTTTGGTTTGGATGCCACGGTGTGGTTTTTGAACGTCACAAGCATTGCTTCCCATACATTCCCCTAACCCCCTGAAGATTCCCGGACCAAAATGTTTAACAGAATCTGCTCCTTTGGGCAGAAAAGTGCAGTTGTGTTTGATCCATCCCTGGGGCTCACAGCAAACCCAGCCTCCTTTATCCATGGATCACTTCCAAGACTTCCCTTTGCTGTGAGGAACACAGTAGAATTTTTCAAGTAATGGAGTAAGTGAAGAGCTCCATTTTGTATGGAGAAGTGGAGGAAGATCAATGCTTTGGTTTGAAACCATCTGGCAGTGCTCCTGGCTAGGAAGAACTGGGCTAGTTGCCTACTTCAGTGCTTCATTTTTTGGTGTTTCTCTGAGGGTTTTTTGGATTCCTTTGCCATGATCTGCTTCTGTACATGGGATGTATGGAGATGGTGCTTAGGAACCCTGAAGGTGAGCTAAGTCCTTGGACTGTTCAAGGCAGGATTGGACGTGGCATTTGGTGCCATGGTCTAGCCTTGAGCTCTGAGGTAACGGCTTGGACTTGATGATCTATGAGGTCTCTTCCAACCTTGGTGATACTGTGAAGTCCCCTCCTGCAGCCCATCACTGTGACGGTCATTGCTCCAGAACACATTCGGGTGACTTGGCATTTCCCTCCTCCCCTTGCCTTCCCCACATCTCTTTCACCTGAGCCCCTGCCCGTCTCCTCCGGAGCCCGCTGTAAAACTCCCTTCCCTTGCGAGGCCTCTTAACCCCTGTCTGCAGGGCCCCGTGAGGAGGTGGTGGTGATGCTGATGAGAGAGAGGGTCACGAAGAGCCAACATGAGAGTGAAAAGAAAATCAGAAAACAAACAGAGGGGAGGTGGAAACGTGCCCGCCCTTGAAGTGCAAAGACATCCCCCTCCTCCCCGAAACGGGCTTATCTTCAAAAAAGAGCCCTTGCGATGATACAAGAAAGAACAGACTTCTCACACCTTGTCTTCGCTTCCCGCAGATCCTATCTGCCCAGAAGTGCCTGTGATCTCAGTCAGACCTCTCTACCTTGCCACTTGCCTTTTAAGTCTGAGGCAGCTGTTTTGCTAAGACAGAGACCTACCCATTTCATCCTTTTCTCCCTCGGCCATGGCGAGTGAGAAGCCAGCCGGCGTTTCTGACGTGCTTGGGGAGTGGTAAATGTCATTCCAGGGCCTTTCTTTTGTATATTTTCTCCTGGATGGATTAGTTTGCTTGAAGAGCATCTCCGATTTAACACCTCATTGAGCAAAAAAAAACGCGTACAGACATGACTTCTATTTTAAACTGGCTGCTTACAATGAGCTTAAAGTGCATCCTGAGCACCTTCAGGGGGCCTGGAACACAAACCCTGTGAGGAGAGGCTGAGGGAGCTGGGGGTGTTTAGCCTGGAGAAGAGGAGGCTCAGGGCAGACCTCATTGCTGTCTACAACTACCTGAAGGGAGGTTGTAGCCAGGTGGGAGTTGGTCTCTTCTCCCAGGCAACCAGCAACAGAACAAGGAGACACAGCCTCAAGTTGTGCTGGGGGAAGTATAGGCTCAATGTTAGGAGGAAGTTGTTGGCAGAGAGAGTGATTGGCACTGGAATGGGCTGTCCAGGGAGGTGGTGGAGTCACCATCCCTGGGGGTGTTCAGGAAAAGCCTGGATGAGGCAGTTAGTGCCATGGTCTAGTTGATTGGATAGGGCTGGGTGCTAGGTTGGCCTGGATGATCTGGGAGGTCTCTTCCAACTGATTCTATTCTAGGTTGATGCTCAGACATACCGATCACACAGGGGTTAGACTCTGGGTGAGTCATAAAACTTATATGGTTTATAATATTATGATCCTTTTTTTTCCCCCACCACTTTTTTTTCTGGTCCAAAAGCAGACAAACCATGACATTCTGGATGGATGCTCAGAGTGTGAGTAAATCCCAAGTTGGAAATGAGATTTGCAGCACCGGTTTTATTCTCTGTAGGATGTGGTTGAAGTCCCATGGCTCCTGTATTGGCTTCAGCAGGAGGGTTGCTCATAAGCCAAGAGCAAGGAGTAGCCCTGGTTCACATGGATTGAGTCATTCCTGCAGCGTAATAGTAACACATTGCTGTTGCATTTCAGTTCTTGTAGTCTCTGTAGATGACAGCAGCGGGGCCCCACCCCCCAAAAATGCTATTATTCCTTGAGGGTAATTCTCTTAATCTCTTCCCTATCTTTCTTTGTCACAAACCATCCAACAGGTCCTCTGTAACAGGATTACGTGGACAGAGTCCACTTTATCATGAGCTCTTTGGGTGTTTGTAACCTTTTGTTGGTCCTTTGTGCCACTCCTGGGAGAGAAGTGCCCAATTCAGCCTGGTAACATTCCTCTTCTGCTCTTCTTTCAGAAGTCTTTCCATCGACTGCACAGGGACTGCCCATGGGGTAAAGTCTAACTCCCTTTCTGTAGAGTGGGTCACCTTCACAAAGCAGGCAAAGCTGTTTCTTCCTTGGGGAGGAATTAGCTCTAACAGCCCTCTCAAACCCTTCCAGCCCAATCAACTCTTACTTGGGGCTTTGTAGGTTACTGCAATTTCCTATGAACTTGAGGGGAGATTTTCTTGGGAAAAGTTTCTTTTTTCCTGCAAACTTTCCAGCTGTTGTTTTTCCCCAAGGAAAGTCAAATTATCCTCGAGCGTTGTATCAGCAGATGTATGAAAAAGCTGCTCTGTCACACAAGAAAAACCTGAACTGAGCAGCTTCCTGCGTTTCCTGGGCTGCCAACCTTAGAAAATAAGACCCAGATTATTTTCCTTCCAGCAGCAAAATATCCAGTGTGAAATCAAACCATGACCTCGGGGACCTTAGAGGACATCTGGGATTTGGTGACCTTGATGTATACAGTCTACAAGGGGACGGGAAACCACTGGCCAAAATTGGAGTGTTTCAGGGACCAGATTAAATTGTAACCATGTTCCAGGGAGCTTGCCAGGGAGGCTGATGGACTGATCTCATTCACCTTGATGTAAATCCAGAGTAGCTCCATGAAAGCCAATAGCACTGCTCCTGGCTTTGTGTGGAGGTACTGCTGAGATCACACATTACACATTTCTCATGAAGACAGAGCTAAAGGAACACATACCCATGCACAGAAAGCAAGGGCGTAGCAATGTCTCAGCTCCCAGGCTTTGAACCTCAGAGGAAATAAAACTGCCTTAGGTATGAAAGATGCTGGAGTTGTTCTTCCATTGGTTTGCTGAGTGAATCAGGAGTAATTAATTAATACTTAATACTCCTCCTATATCCAGAAAAAAAATAGTTGTTGTAGATTCATATTTTCTGTGGCATGGTCCTTCAGCAAGGGTGCAGAAGTGCTGTTGCAGGAGTATCCTGGAGCAGCTGGAGAGTGTCATCACAATTTCACTCCAGGAGGGTGCTGAGAGCAGACGTGCCTTTACTATGCAGCACTCAGCAAGGCAGACCTCAGCCACCCAGTTCTCTTCTGTCTGGCCTTATGCAAAGGGCTCTCACCTCCCATAAGCTCGTGAGATATGTCTATCTACCATGGCACAAGTGATGTCCTGCATTTCAGGGATGTGCAGGAGCTCAGCTATGTGTGACCCCTTGGAGAAGCACATCTCCTTCTTGCTAGATCTTTCTCCTGGAGCTCTCTGAGAACATCTCAGTGGTTTGCTCTCCCTATGCCTTCCCACAGACTGATTAAATTGAGACAATGATTTATCTGAAGTGTCTTGCACAAGTAGCAATCTTGGGGTCAGTTGCTTCTTTCAAAAAACAAGTGACAGCACAAGAGGAAATGGCCTCAAGTTGTGCAAGATGAGGCTTAGGTTGGATGTGAGGAAGAATGCCTTCCACAAAAGGGTTGTTAACAACTGGAACAAGATGCCCAGGGCAGTGGTGGAGCCACCTCTAGAGGCATTCAAAAGCTCTGTAGATGTGGTGCTGAGGGATGTGGTTTACTGGTGACCTGGCAGTGCTGAGTCAATGGCTGGACATGGTAATCTGAAAAGTCTCTTCCAACCAAAATGATTCTGTGATTCTAAGTCCAAAGAGCAAGGCAGAAGTTAAAAAAAAAAAAAAGAAGAAGCAATGTCTTGTACTCCTTTCCCCAAAATTTATCTGAACATGGTTGAAAAAAATAAAGGAAAGAAAAAAGAAAGAAACTGTGAGAAGCCCGAAGAGGCTCCTTCCTTGGACGCACAGGAAAAATTCATTGTGAGGTCCCCAAGGATGCTGCCTCCCTGCTTTTGAATCTCAGGCAAGAGAGGATAAATAGAGAGCCCCTTCCCCCTCCTCCCTTGACATTTAATTTGTGATTAAGGCACTATTCATCGCCCCTCATCTTCCAAACTCTTGACTATTTATGGACCTGCTGTTTTTCCAGCGGTTGACACTAGCGTGCATTCAGCCCAGCTCTTCTTTCCCCGTCCCATCCTGTTTCCCCCCCTCCCCTCCCCTCCCAAAAGGCATTTCTCCATTTCAGTAGAGAAACCACTAGTGACTGGAGTGTCTGTGACCTCTGGGCTGTCAAACTCCCACTAACTAAATAAAAGCAGCCCGAGAGGGAGAGAGTTAGCATAAATCACCTCCCCTGACAGAGACCACCTGGTATAGGCTGACTGCACGGAGGTACCCAGTCTGGTCCAGCTGCTGAGCTTGCACTTTCCCGCGTCTTTCTGGACACCACTGGAGAGATACGTGGTGTTTACACAAGGAATGGAAATTTCAGTTTTACTGCACCTAACTGATTTCCCTCAGCTCACGGTGGGCAAGCTCTTTGATGAGGCCCATCACGGCTCAGAGGCGTCTTACAAGCCTGTTGCCAGGTGGGCTGGGGCAACGGTTTGGGCTCCTGCCCTGCTCGTCCACATGAAAGCTTTAGCCACAGTCAGGGGAAGATAAATAGGCTCATATCAGAGGAAAGCAAGGTCAGATGCAGGTCCACGCGGGCTTGGTTGTTGCCAAGGGTGATATCTTCATCGTTCACCACTTTCTTGACCTACACCGAGGGCCACCGGGTCATCATTCTCCATGTCAGGAGTGGTCAGTCCCCTCAAATTCAGCGTGTCTAAACTACCATGAAGCCTTCAGCTAATCTGAACGTCAACAGGGATCAGTGGAAGGTGATGTGAAGATCAGTTGAAGATCTGCCAAGAGAGGGGTTCTGTCTAGGCTCAGATATGGCCACAGCCAATGGCTTCAGGTTAGTTACTCCACGTGGCTGCGAACAAAGCGGCTTTGCGATTTGCCCCTGCCCTGTACATCTGGTACAGTTGCTTTAAATTATTTCCAGCCAGGATTGCAATGCTGATATATTAAGGCCTCAGAGTTTGTTATTAAGTAGCATCACCATTTTTAAACAAAAAAGATGTATATTCCAGGCAGTGTTTATCAAAAAAAGATTTTCACTGACGACAAGGGAATTTTGTTGATGGTCTTCCACGAACAAAGAAAATGGGGGGTAAGGGGGGCGCAGGGCTGTGAACAACCACGAAGAGGCAAAGCAAAAGCCACTAATACTAATCCGATGAAATGAAGCCTTAAGCAGAGAAGGAGAAGAGAAGGCTTCCAGGAGACCTTAGAGTGGCTTTCCAGTATCTGAAGGGAGCCTACAGGAAGGCTGGGGAGGGACTATTGACAAGGTCTGGTAATGCCAGGACGAGGGGGAATGGGTTTAAACTGGAAGAGGGGAGATTTAGACTGGATGTTAGGAGGAAGTTCTTTACAGTGAGGGTGGAGAGACACTGGCACAGGTTGCCCAGGGAGGTTGTGGATGCTTCCTCCCTGGAGGCATTTAAAGCCAGGCTGGATGAGGCCTTGAGCAACCTGCTCTAGTGGGAGGTGTCCCTGCCTATGGCAGGGGGTTGGAGCTGGATGATCCTTGAGGTCCCTTCCAACCTAAACCACTCCATGATTTCCCAGAGGTTTTGGACAGTTTGGAAATGAAAAAAAAAATGGTGTATTGAAAATAACAACCAACAGGTGTGTGAACTTTCTTCTTTTTCCTGAAGACTGATATTTGATGGGAATTTATTTGTTTTTAATTTAATGGGGGGAAGTTCTTCCCATTACAATCTTGGATGAACAAGAAGCTGAGAAGGATTTGAGGACAGGAACGTATTTTTTTCCATCTTGGAGATCGTAGCAGCCAAAATGCAGAGAGGGGAACTCTGAAATCAGCTGATAGAGTAAAACCCCAGGACTGGGTGCACAATTAATTTTTTTTTTTTTTCAAACTGGTCCCAAGCCCAAATAACTCAGAGGAAAAACAGTTTGGAAATAATTCAGGTGAGATCAGCCAAAAACGATGTTTTGCTTTTGCATAGGAAAGCAAAGCCAAAAATCAGAACTGCAGTGAATGAACTCATTCATGGTGAACCTGCTCACTATGAAACCTCCTCTTCTAACAAAGTCCTGCTAACCCTTCCTACCACGTGCTGTGCCCAGCTTGCTTTTCCTGACAAACCCTGGGGGGTGATGCCCAAGGTGGTATCAGGAACAGCTCAGCTCAAAGAGTCCTGTTTTTTATCCTCCATTCTTTTTCAGTCCAGCCTTGCTCTTGCTGATCAAATACTCTGGACCTCAAAGGCAGAGAAACTAGAGAAGTTAGTGAGGAACCTGGAGAGGTCTGGGCACTGCTCAGTTGAAAGTTGGTGGTTTGAAGTGCCTTATGTTTCAAACAACCTATTTGCTGTGCCCTTCTTCCCTCTTGTATAACTGGGCTGAGGCATCAGTCTTGTTTGAAGACATCCATGGGGTACTCCACGGGGTCTGCAAAATGCTGGAGAGCTAAGAAAATCTCCAGATTGAGGAAGATCTTTGTTGTTTTATCTAGTGGGGATGTTCACATGTATGGATACCTTCCAGGCTTGATATCTCTGATCTAAAATGCACTAGACTTGGCACTCAGGGCAAGCCTTGGACACCAGAGTTCTCAGCTTGTGATCATGCAGCAATGAGTGTGTACTGATGACTGTGGTGTCCATGGCTTGCTCTAGTGCTGAGGAGATAGAATAGAATAGAATAGAATAGAATAGAATCAATCAGGTTGGAAGAGACCTCCAAGATCATCCAGTCCAACCTAGCACCCAGCCCTAGCCAGTCAACCAGACCATGGCACTAAGTGCCTCATCCAGGCTTTTCTTGAACACCTCCAGGGACAGTGACTCCAGCACCTCCCTGGGCAGCCCATTCCAATGCCAATCACTCTCTCTGGCAACAACTTCCTCCTAACATCCAGCCTGTACTTCCCCCAGCACAACTTGAGACTGTGATGTTCAAACAGCTGACTATATTCCCAGGTTGATCCCTCTGGTCTGAGAGAGAGATCCAGCTAAATCACCTGGAACAAGCCATAGATGCTGTGGTTCTCATCACCAGGGCAAACCATGGCCACCATGGTCCTTAGCACATGTTCACTGCTGCATGCCTTGCACAGCTTAGAGATGAGCATTTCACATGTCTCACTCATCCCTCTGTCAGGGACAGCAAGCTTGTTTTTTCCTGGAGCCCCTTCAGCTGTGGGATGCCAGAGAACATGCCAGAAGGAGCAAACTCTCCAGTGACGTAAATGCAGCAATAGCACTTGTTAGTGGTATGTGTGCTCCCTGCCAGCCCAGGGGACAGGAGCTCAGCTTCTACTCAACACAGTGTCTCTGTGTCCCCATCACACACACAAAAAAAAACCACCAAAGAAAGCCCTTTCCACAGGGTTTCCCATAGCCACAAATCTAATTTAGGGAGTGCTCAGATAAGGTTGGGTTCGCTCAGGTTTACAGAGTTACATTTAATTGGAGCGCTCCAAGTAGCAAAAACTGAGAGGTCTCCATAAAGGTTTCAGCAGTCAGGACATTAATTGCATTATTTTCTTTACAGATAAATCTTATTTGGTGGAGCCAGCATCATCAGATAAAAAAAAACCAAAAAAAACAACCCAAGAATAAAATAGATAAGATCAAACTTTGTCTTTAAATTCCAGATCTCCTGACTGGAGAAAATAAGGAGATCAGATTACAGCCCAACTTTTAATGGCCTTCAGAGATTTCTGCCCAAGAAGGATGGGAAAAAAACCATAATGTAGATCCTTCAAGATCCTAGAAGGAGCAGATAGACCGTTTTTGTGCAGTAGTCAGCAGCTTCAGATAAGGAGCAGAGGATATTGGGGTCTGATTGCTGCTTCATTGATGTTTTCCACATAAAAAGCTGCACTCCTCTTCAGGAAAAGGGTTCAAATCTCTTCAGCAAACATGAAAGCCAGGCCTTATACCCAGCCTAATTCTGCTTGTCGGCTTTGATCCAAAACATTCTTCCAAGCAGGAGAAGGCTGGAGAAGGGAGAGGGGAAGGGACCAAGAGGAAGGTTGAATAAGGGAGCCAAGCCAAGAGACTGCTCTGGAAAATCACGGCTGAAGTTCTAGGAGAGGAATTAATCTTGAGAGGCTGTATGCAGCAGTTTCATCCATCAAGCATGACACTGGTACCATTATTAGAGAAGATGGAAAATTAAATTGCAAAATTATCTGCTCTGTTTCATTGACTACTTCCCCCCCCCCTTTCTTTTCTCTTTTCATTCCAGGCAATACCACTTGGAGTTGGCAGCAGGTTCTGAAAAGCACCTGGCCATGAAAGGAAATCAGATCACAGGGCATGGCTGGTAATGCCTTGGTTTCAGAGCTGTTGGTCCAAATGTAGCCTGAGATGGGCACCCAAATGATGTGCTGGGTGGAGCAAGAACAAGGGGCCCCATGTGGGCTGTGCTGGATGCACCATGCTCCGAGTCACCATGGCTTTGCCACGTGGCATCACTTCTCCAGAATCACAGCTGGCTAGTAGACATAAAGTGCATGCCCATCTCTAAATGTGGGGATACTCAATCCTTTGGGAAGATGCTGGAGACACTGGGTACACTCACAAGAGTGTGGAAGTTGTCCTCCTTCCACTCCACCCTAGTGGAGTACTGGGTCAAGCTGAGGGTTCCCAGTTGAAGGGAGAAAGGGAACTACTGGACAGAGTCCAACAGAGGATATGAAGATGCTGAGGAGACTGAGCATCACTCTTCAGAGGGTCGCCATGAAAAATGAAACATGAAAAGTGGTTAAAAAGAGTAAATACCCTTCAGACACTGAGTCTCTTAGCAAATCAGAGCAAGAATTTATCAGGTAATGTCAGGAGTGGATCAAGCCCTAATAAGTGGAAGAATTCTGCTTGGTCTTGAGTCCTAATTGACTATTATCTCATAAATAAAGTAGGGAAAGAGAAGAAGCAAAGAGATGACCTAAGTATCTCTGGGTTGTGCTGGTGGAAAGATCAATTCATAACACTGAGGAGAAATGTAAATAAGTTGTCCATCTCGGTGGGAATTGAACCCTGGGGTTCTGTGGCCTGTCTTTTTTTTTTTCCCTGTGTGTATGAATGTACATGAAATGTGCATTTACATATAGCTATAGTTCTAAGTACTGTGATATTATGTATTACATTTAATAACAGAATTGGTGGACGTTTGGGGAGCGGTGCCCTGGTGAGACAGCTTTCTGTGGAAGACTGCATTGCATGCAACAGACAGGGACACTTGTGGTGACAAAACTGCTTCCCTCTTTTGGTTTTTGCCTCTGCTGATTTCTGAGTTTCCCTGGCTGTTGCATGGAGGCCTGTCAAGAAACAGACTGTAACTCCAGCACTGTTTTCTGAGAGTGGAGAGTGAAGGCTGTATAAGAGTGAGAATAAATAGTAACACCCAGTTCTTGCAAAGCTCTTCAATAAGAACTTCTAAAGTATTTTGCAGAGGGAAAAGGCTTTAATGTCTCGAATGGAGACAACTTTCTGGCAGCCTCAATCAGGGTTTTCTCTTAGTCCTGATGGGAATTGATCTGGAAACCATGAGCCTTATTTTAGGGGTCAAAAGCGACCTCTGGGGACCAACTAGTCTGACCCCCATGCCGGGATTACCCACTGCAGGCTACCCAGGATCATAATATCCAGGTGGATTTGGAATCTCTCTAGAGAAGGAGATTCACAGCCTTTCTGGGCAGCCTGCTCCAGGGCTCTGGCACCCTCATCGGGTTCTCCTCATGTTCAAATGGAACCTCCTGGGTTCCAGTTTGTGCCCACTGTCTCCTGTCACGTCACTGAGCACTGCTGAAAAGAGTCACAGTCTCACAGTATCACCAAGGTTGGAAGAAACCTCATAGATCATCAAGTCCAAGCCGTTACCACAGAGCTCAAGGCCAGACCATGGCACCAAGTGCCACGTCCAGTCCTGCCTTGAACAGCTCCAGGGACGGCGACTCCACCACCTCCCTGGGCAGCCCATTCCAGTAGCCAATGACTCTCTCAGTGAAGAACTTTCTCCTCACCTCAAGCCTAAATTTCCCCTGGCGCAGCTTGAGGCTGTGTCCTCTTGTTCTGGTGCTGGCTGCCTGAGAGAAGAGAGCAACCTCCTCCTGGCTACAACCACCCCTCAGGTAGTCTGGCCCCATCCTCTTGCCCCTCACTCTTTGGTTCTTACTGAGCATTCAGAACATCCCCTCTCAGGTTGCTCTTCTCCAGGCTAAACAGCCCCAGGTTGCTCAGCCTTTCCTTCTCACGGAGATGCCTCAGTCCCATCAGCATCCTTGTAGTCTCTGCTGGACTGTCTCCAGTAGTTCCCTTTCTCTCTTGAAGTAGAGAGCCCAGAACTGGATCCAGTACTTCAGATGCAGCCTCACTAGGGCAGAGTAGATGTGGAGGGGAACCTTCCCTGACCTGTGGATCACATTTTTCTCCAAACCTATACATAACCCAAACACAGCAGTGATGGTTTGCTGTTAAAAACCAAACCAGCCCAGAACACTAGAAAGTATAAGTGGGAGGGTGGTGGTCAGTAGCTGGGTCTGAGGCTACTTATCTATGTCTATCCTGGCCTCTTCAAGTGCCTCCATCACCATAAAGAAGTCAGAACTGCCCCTCTGCCCTCACCCCAACCTCTGGCAATAAATCTAGGGCCATGCAATATATAGCACAAGTGAGGGACTGTGCCAGAACTGTCTCCAGCCAGGAAGACAGTACCAGGAGAACATAAATTTCAGGCTGCTCTGCCTTATACCATCAATGCTGCGAGAGAGAAATGTAACACAAGCCTCTCCCCAGCCATTCCTGTGCCAAACAGCAGCCTCTATATCATTTGTTGGTTTATTATAAACAGGCTCCCACTGAAGATATTTTTCATTAATATTTTGGTGGGGTTTTTTTTCCCCTTTTCTCCTGCAGAGCCAAGGCTTGCAAACCTTCACATGTCAACGTCCCAAAATCAAGCAGCCCCCAAAAACCTTGGAAGCACAGTTGTCTGTCAGACCTCTGGAGTCATGTGTAGGGCATGGGGGTGATTTAGGGGTTACTCGTGGAAATCTTGCTCAGAGACTTGTTGTCATTTGCCTTTCCCAGAGAGGCTTTACGATGTTCCCTCCAGGGCAGGTTTACATTGGCTATTACAAAGGATTGCTTCCCCAGAAGGCTTGTCAAGGCCTGGATCAAGCTGCTATGGGCAGTGGTGGAGTCCCCATCCCTGGAGGGGTTTCGAAACTGTGTAGGGGTGGTGCTGAGGGACATGGTTTAGTGGTCAGCTGGCAGTGCTGGATTAACAGACTCACTGAACAGTGGGGGTTGGAAGTGACCTCCGGAGATCATCTAGTCCAAGGCCCTTGCTAAAGCAGGGTCACCCACAGCAGGCTACCCAGGATCACAATGTCCAGGTGGGTTTGGAGTCTCTCCAGAGAAGGAGACTCCACAATCTCTCTGGGCAGCCTACTCCAGGGCTCTGGAAGTCTCACAGCGTAAATAAGGTTCTCCTCCTAGAATCCTGTTCATATTCTGTTCACATCCTGTTCAGATGGAACCTCCTGGCTTCCAGTTTGTGCCCACTGCCCCTTGTCCTGTCACTGGGCACCACTGAAAAGAACCCAGCCCCATCCTTTCGTCCTCCACTATTGATGATCACTGGGAAGTCCCCCTCTCAGTCTCCTCCAAGACAAAAAGCTCTCCTAGGTCTCAGCCTCACAGCCTTTGGACTCGGTGATCTTAAAGATCTCTTCCAACCAGTATGATTCTCTGATTCACAAATAATTAGCAGCAGCTTTCATGGGCATACCCAGGTGCCTTTTTTACTACTTATGCAAAGGTTCTGTTTGCCTTTTTTCCCATCAGTATAACACAGCTGATCACCTTCTCTCCTCTCTGCATCCTTCCTCACCACGAAGCAAGGCAGCCTGAGCAGCAGTCACTCACCTCATGAACTAACATAAACTTACAGCAGGTTGCTAAGTGTTTGGGTTTGCAGACAGTGCAAATGGCTCAAATTGTGTAACAAGAACATGGGCATATGGTTAGCACTTCACATTTGATATCTTTATGAAGAATTAGGGCAAGGATGTCTTTGCTGCCTACAAATTTGATCTGTTTACCTAACTTTTTAATTTTGGAGGGCCTTTTTTTAAACAACTTTCTCTCTGCTACTGCAGAATCCAAGACAAATAAGCCTGCTGGGAGTGCATTTTAAAAGAAGCAGGTTCTTGCCTTCAGAGATGGTAAAGAGAAAGAAATATTTGACCCTTTTTTTTTTTGCCAACAGTATTATGGCTTGGGTTTGTTTTTTATTTTCCTTTTATTAAATCACTTTTATAAACCACTCAGCAGTTGAAGTTTATGCTGTGACAATTAGTTTATGGTGTTTCTGAAGTGGATTTATATTTGAGTGATAAAATTACAGGCCAAAATTACAACCATAATGGAAAATACTGGTTCATGTTTGGCTTTGCATACCACAACTGAAAGATTACTGGCCATTGCCAATAAGCAGGAGGAAGTTAAGATAATCATATGTGCCTTTATAGACATGAGCTGGATTCCAGGACATGCCACAATAGATTTGTAGAAGGTGAACTGGAATATTTTAGCTGGGTTTCATTAATGGAGAAGAATCTGGCAGGTTGTAAAGAGGTAACTCTAGTTCAGACACTTGATTTGTAAGATCTTTCCAGGAAAAATGCAGATCTTTTAAACCCTCCAATTAATCAGCTCTCTGAATCCCAGCGCAGCTGATTACATCACACCACAATTCCCTCTTTCCTTTGTGTTTTCCAAAGAAAACCCCGAGGTGGTTGAGATATTTTCTTGGGATGGATCTTGTTGTTTGTTGTTTTTTTTTTTTTCTTTCAAAGGAACACTTACAAAACCAAAATGATCTTCTGGGAATAGGAAATATCACCAAATCAGAGGGTTTGCAGCTCAGCCTCACAGTCCTACCCTATCCCACCTGGTGCAGAGCCTTGTCCTAGTCCTAGCTCAGGCATAAGCCTCTTTTCCCTCCCACACTGCCCCTTTCACATTGCTCCTTGCTCAAAAATCCCATGGGATGTGTGAGTGCCAATTAGTACCAGTCAGACATTAAATATCCTGGTGATTCCTGTGTCAGATTTGGTTTCTCCTTTCTTCATCCGTGGAAGACCTGAAGCATGAAGACCTCACCAGCAGCAGGCAGAAACTGCACCTCATCTTCATCTGAGGTGCCACCCTCTGGATTCCAACCCCGGACAAGAAGACTATGTGTCAGGAGAGCTTCAGGATCCACCTCCCCCCCTTCTTTCTCCTTTCCTTCTTTCTTTTTCCCTCTTCCCCTCACCAAATGCCATATTTTTTTCCTTCTTTGTTGATTTGCTTTTGCTTTGCTCTACCTGATCACCTGGCAGAGCAGAGCCAAGAAGAGGAAGAAGCCTCTCAAGCCAGAATAGTATTGTTACGCATAGACATAGGAGAAAACATCCTTAAAAGATTGTGCTTTCAAAGCTCCAAATACCATCATTACAAGAAGAACATTGAAGTGCTGGAGAATGTCTGAAGTAGAGCAATGAAGCTGGTGAAGGGGCTAGAGCACAAGTCTTCTGAGTTGGAGCTGAGGAACTACAGTTGCTCAGCCCAGAGAGAAGGAGGTTGAGAGGAGAAGTTCTGACTCTCTACAATTCCTTGAAAGGAGGTTGGAGCCAGATGTGTGCTGGTGTCTTCTTCCGAAGAACAAGCCATGGGGCAAGGGGAAATTACTTCAAATTGTGCAAGAGGAGGTTTAGGTTGGTCATGAAGAATGATTTCTTCCCTCTGAGGGTTGTGAAGCCCTGGACCGGACTGCCCAGGCCACTGGTGGAGTCCCCATCCCTGTAGGGATTGAATAGTCATGTAGATGTGGTGCTGAGGGGCATGCTTTAGTGGTGGAGATGGCCGTGCTAACAGTTAGCCTTAACGATCTTAATGATCTTTTCCAACCCAAATGAGTCTATGATTCTGTAAGTCTGAGCATTCACTGTGGACTGCAGTGATGCCTTTTCATCACGTGTAAGTGGAGAATGGGACAGGCACCAAACGTGTGTGCATACCTGTCATTCTCCTGCCATTGAATCAGCACTCACTCTAGGGTGAGCCTGTCCCCTTGCCTGTCTCATGCTGACACCCAGACAAATGGGTGCAGACAAGAGGATTGTCTGCATGCATAGGGTGAGTGGACTTTCTTTTGAGAGGGTTTCAAGGTAGGATGGATTCTACAGCAACTATTTCTCAGCCTCTTTCTGGGTGTTCTGATGTCTAATAAGCCAGGGATATGCTATGGTTTTGGTGCCATCATAGTGCAACCATTAAGCCAAACAGCTACCAGACACCAGTTTGTTGCAATTTAACCTTTATTACTTTGGATGTTCATGGGAGACATTGTAGAGGTCTTGAACGTCCTAAACTTGGTTTACCCAGGACACATCCAAGGTGAAAAGGAGCCCAGCTGAGCTCTTCAGGTTTCCCAGTGTTTCTAAATTTGGCATTATAATGCAGAACTGAGTGATCTTAAAGATCTTAAGGATCTTTTCCAACCAAAATTATTCTCTGAGTCCATGGATTAACACAACCCACAGGCAAAAGAAAAGACCAACAGGTTACTGGAATAATGAGAGAGTGCTGTGGAAGAAACAATGCCCAGGTAAGTTTGCTCTGATGGATGCAGATGGCTCATCCAGTTAGCTATGGGACACCAGCTCTGTTGAAAAAGACCTGGTGGAAAACGAGATGACTGTGAGCTAGTAATGTGCTGTTGTGGTCAAAAAGGCCATTGGCATCCTGCGGTGCACCAAGAAGAATGTGGCAAGTAGGTTGAGGGAAGTTCTCTTCCCACCTCTGCTCTGCCCTGATGAGGCTTCATCTGGGATACTAGGTTCAGTTCTGGTCTCCCCAGTTCAAGAAGGACAAGGAACTATTTAAGAGGGTACGGCAAAGTGTGACAAAGACAACTGTGGGACTAGAAAAATCTCTCTTAGGAAGAAAGGTCGAGGGACTTGGGGATTTTTAGTCTGGAGAAGACTGAGGGGGAATCTTATCAATGCTTATAAATACTTAAAGGGTGGGTGTCAGGATGATGGGACCAAGATTTTTCAGTGATGTCTAGTGACAGAACAAGAGGTAACAGGCACAAACATGAACAGTGGTGTCTAGTGACAGAACAAGAGGTAACAGGCACAAACATGAACAGTGGTGTCTAGTGACAGAACAAGAGGTAACAGGCACAAACATGAACAGTGGTGTCTAGTGACAGAACAAGAGGTAACAGGCACAAACATGAACAGTGGTGTCTAGTGACAGAACAAGAGGTAACAGGCACAAACATGAACATAGGAAGACATGAGATGGAACTTCTTTACTGTGAAGGTGGTGGGATCCCACTGCTCGGAGAGGTGGTGGAGCCTCCATCTCTGGAGTCAGTGAAAAAGCACCTGGACAGTGTCTTGGGCAACCTGCCCAACCTTAGGTCTGATTGGACTAGATGATCTCCCAAGTTCCCTTCCAATCCCTATCATTCTGCCATTCTGTGTTTTATTCCAATTGCTAACTTGCGCATACGAAGCACGGCATGAGAATTTCACTGCTGAGGCACCGAGATGAGCACTGGCTAAAAACCATCCTTGGAGAACTTTGAGGAGGGCTTCTCTGGGATTAAAAAAAAAAAAAAAAAGGGAAAAAAAAATAGAGCCAAATGCTGTTGAGAAACTGCAAACATTAGTGGTCTGAAAGAGTGTCATTATTTTTGCTGTAAAATTGTACAGGGTAGTTTGGCACCTCCGTCTGACATCTGCTCCTCATTGTCCTGTGCCAATGCAAACTCATCAAGTCAGAAAAGAAGAAATATTCCTCTCTGCTCCCAAACCCACCTCTCCTCTGGCTTGCTCTGCAGCTGTCAGCAGCTTGGCCACCTTGGTTTCATTACTAAACCGTTCCCCCCGGCCAGCCACTTCTGCTGCTGACAGTTACGCTCTGAGTCTTGCTGAGCCTGTTTAAGATGCAGTTTCCCCGTGGCTCTCCACATCTCCTCCTCTTCCAGCAGATCTCAGGAGAAACCCCATGTCTTAATGTAAACCCATGCCAATGAAGGTTTTCAGTTGTGAGCCTGGGCTTCCCTTCACTAGGGAAGACTAAACAATATCAAACAGAAAAACATGAACTGGGAAACCAGAGATCCAGAAAGAAGGACAGCCTAGAAACATAACCGTGAGGGAAGGTCATAAAAAAGGAAGCCAAATGAGAAGGAAATAAGGCAAATAATGGAAACTGAAATTCATTAAAGCCTTCCAGATTTGACACAGCCCTACCTGGTTCATTCTCACACTTCTGCTGGAGATGTGTGTCTTGTTGCCAGTTGAGTTAACAACCCCACGCATGCGCTGATCAAATGGGGAAAAGGTTGAGAGGGGGAGGTAGGACCCCAGGAGATGTTGGAGGGTTATGTAGGAATCTCAGAGCAGCAGGAGCTGGCAAGAGAAGAGATTGGAGGAAGCAAGCAAGCTCGGGAAGTCAATTTGTGCTGAAGAGAAGGGCTGTGCTTTCAAATCTAAAATAAACCAGCTTTCAAACAAACCCAAGACCCAGTGGATGCAGGCTTCTGGATGCAGCAGTTGAAAATGTTGGCCCCGAGTGATGCCTAAATGCGTTGCAAATCCCAGCGATTCCATACACACATCCATGCACACACAGGGGGAGGCCCATAAAACCTCTACTTGAGCCTGAGCTCAAGGAGCTCAAGGAAGCTGCAATTCTCTCTGGGCCCATCTGCGCAGTCCAGCCGTCTGCTGCTGGTGTACAAGCAAACTGCAGCTGCAGAACATCTGTTGCTGAGCCCCTGAGCCTTGCATGTCCCCACAGATACCCCAGAGTTGGAGCATCTGCAGAGGACTGAGGATGTCTACTGGGGTGGGAGTTGCACAAGGACCATCAACCATACTGAAACCTCACTAATCCAGGAGCTCTTCACACCCTAAGCTTTGCAGATTCACTCAAGGCCCTTGCCCAGCACCTGGCCCAAATCGTTCTCTGAGGAGCACAAGGCTCATGTTAGCTGGGACAGGTCTAAACTGGCAACTTGGCTGGTGGTTCTCTCTGCCCATCAGAGAGAAGAGCAAATCCTGTCGTCACTGAAGGTGGGGCTGGAACTTCTGAGGCCTATTTTTACTAGTGAGCCCTAATTGCCCCTCCTTGCTTTGCTTTGGCTGCATGTGATTCTTCTATGGATGGACCTTTGGATGATGTTTTACTGCACAGGCATTGTCAGTTCCTCATCTTGGCTCCTTGTCTTGGCTGGCCTCCTGGCAATGCTTCCAGCCCAAATCACGTGACTGATGCCTTTGATTCCTCCAGTTCTTCACTTTTGTTATCTTCATTGTTGGCACTTGGATTTAAACATGGCTTTGTCTGCTAGGCTTGGCTATTCTTGTCTCAGTCAAGGTCCTCTTGTGGGCTCTGCTCCCAGTATGCTTCGAAAGCTCTGCCAGGCTTGTAAGGACATGTCTGTTCCCAAAAGGTGAGCCTGGACTTGAGTGTGTGTTCATGCCCAGTCTCAACACATAGTTAAGATATCTGTATGGCTTGCAGAGCTTCATTCAGTTCTTTGGGATGGTTGAACCAGTGTGTATTTATCTTGGAAGGAATTATTGCTTGGGTTGCCTCTACCAGGATTAATTTGACCTCTTTGCATGCCCTGGCCATGTGTGCAGAGAGCAGCCTGAGGTCAGGAATGTACAGCTATGAAGTGCTGAGATGTGTTTTGAGACCTGAGTGTTGGGCAGCCAAACTATTGAGATCTTCTCTTGGCAGAGAGCTCTTTAACTTCAGGTTTTTTGATGGCTGCTAGCATTTATCCTGGTTTGGGCTTTTCCATGGTCTTATTTCCATGTAGTCAGTACCATTTCTGAATTGCAGCTGCAAAGATGTGCAGGCAGCTGTCTATTGCTTCAAACTGGAATGTGTCCCAAACCTTTCACCACTCATCTCAGGGTATTGACAGCTCCAAGCGGTTTCTCTAAACTGTTGATGTTGTTGGGATGGTTGTGATATTTTCTCCTTAGTCTTACCCTGTCGTGCTTCATCTCTTTGTTTATTCAAGCCTCATAGTGTTCATTAGGAAAGCCTGGGCTGGATGAAAATGTCTCCTGCACAAAGGAGTTCATTAGGGGGAAGGAAAACCAAAGGCTATGGCCTGGTGGACCTACGTTGTGTGATTTACACCATGTCAGTATTTCAGGGCACCGGTGGATAGGCCCAGAGCCAGTGCTGCCTTAGTGCCTTCACAGTGCTAGCAGCTTGCTTTCTCATGCCAGTGCAGCTGGAGAAGATCTCTAGCATCTGGAAGGTGGGTTCCATCAGTAAATCTGATATCTGGAAGTCTTGAAAAGCTTTGCAATAGCTCTAATGATCCAAGGTGCTGTTTGAGTGTGAAAGCTCCTTGCATGGCCTGTTTGTGATGGGCACTGTGATCTCTGCATCCTGAGGTTTATCTAGGAGTGCTGAACAGGGGCTTTGTATCCCAGATGAAGATATCTCAGCTCCCAGCAGTCCTCAGCCACATCCTGGACTGTGGTCCAGGTCTGTATTTGCAGATGGCTCCCTGATGTTGGGGAAAACAACTGATGATCTCTTCCTTGTAGGGCTGTTAAGCATCAGCTTGAACATTACCTCTCCTCTTATCTGAGTGTATCCACCCTGCAAGTGGGAAAGAGATGGTTATGATTTGTAGATGTGCCCAGAGCAACCATGGGAGTCATACCTAGCTCCAGAATCCTTCTCCAGGCCTTTACATGTCTGAGAGACCTCCCTTAAGTCTGTCAATAGCCCTCTAAGTGCTCTAAATGCTTTCAGAGATGTTCATATGTCGAGGCCAGCACTGGTCTAGGTATTTCCTTTCTGTTCTCTAGGAGCCACTCATGTCATCTGAATTATCTCTGGAGGGGTTAAGTTCCCTGCAGGAGATGCTGATTTCATTACAAGCCTGAGCTATAAACACTGTGTGCTGTGGCTCTGACTAATTGCTGGGTGTAATTGGCAGATGGAAAACTGTGCGTGGGCCAGGAGATCAATTCAGGCCCTCAGTCTCTGCCAGCAAGTGAGTTATCTCCATCTCAAGTGAGTTATCTCCATCTCAAGTGACTTTTGTTTCACTTCTTGATCTTATTTGTAAATGCGATCCCCCGATGACACGCTGTATAAAACCTTGGCTTGCAGCACAATGTTGCTCAGATGAAGCTGGATGGAGCTCCAAAATGCATGAGCTATTTTAAACGTGGACTTAAAATCCTCCTTCTTTATTTTCTCCCTGTTTGGTCTTATTTGGGCTAAGTGCATCATGGAAAAGAGGAGATGTTGCTTTGTGATTTAAAGGAGGTCTAGGAAACATGCTTTGTGACCTAGATGAGGAACCAGAACCCTGGTTTATTCTCCCAACTTTCCCAGACTCTCTTGTTTGCCAAGGACCAGTGTGTGGGTCACTTCTGAATTATTCCAGGTCACCTGCTTTTCCTGTAAGATTTAGACAAAACCCACATCTGCCCATGAGAAGTTGCAAGGGTGATGGAGATGGTTCTTCACAGTATCACAATCTCACAGTATCACCAAGGTTGGAAGAGACCTCACAGATCATCATGTCCAAGCCATTACCACAGAGCTCAAGGCTAGACCATGGCACCAAGTGCCACGTCCAATCCTGCCTTGAACAGCTCCAGGGACGGCGACTCCACCACCTCCCTGGGCAGCCCATTCCAGTAGCCAATGACTCTCTCAGTGAAGAACTTTCTCCTCACCTCAAGCCTAAACTTCCCCTGGTGCAGCTGGAGGCTGTGTCCTCTTGTTCTGGTGCTGGCTGCCTGAGAGAAGAGAGCAACCTCCTCCTGGCTACAACCACCCCTCAGGTAGTTGTAGACAGCAATAAGGTCTCCCCTGAGCCTCCTCTTCTCCAGGCTAAACAATCCCAGCTCCCTCAGCCTCTCCTCTTCTAGCTAAGAACTGCTGAAGCTCTGTTTAGGTTTCTTCTCCCAGACAACCAGCTACAGGACAAGGGGACACAGTCTCAAGTTGTGCTGGGGGAAGTATAGGCTGGATGTTAGGAGGAAGTTCTTCACAGAGAGAGTGATTGGCATTGGAATGGGCTGCCCAGGGAGGTGCTGGAGTCACCATCCCTGGAGGTGTTCAGGAAAAGCCTGGATGAGGCACTTAGTGCCATGGTCTAGATGACTGGATAGGGCTGGGTGCTAGGTTGGACTGGATGATCTTGGAGGTCTCTTCCAACCTAGTTGACTCTATTATCTGAACAGGTTGTTACTGAAATAGTCCTCCATAGGCTGAGATGATACATGGGCAGGAAGGATTCTTTTGGGCCTGATCTTTCCATAGATTCATTGAAGGATGTGTTTAATTAGTGAAGCTTACTTTTACCTACCTCTGTGTGGTGAAATGCATACTGAAGGTGATAGCTCCATCTTCAGAAATAAAGTCAGAATCATTTCTGTTGTAGAAGACCTTTAAGACTGAGTTCAGCTCCCAGATGTTGGAGTAATACTTTGATTCCAGTGGGAGCTAATTAAAGATCATCATCTTACATGCTACCTGTCTTGATCTAGTTTTCATCCAGGATGACTTCGTCTCGTCCTCACCTACTGCCTTGTGATGGTCTTTGCTCAAATGAGCAATTGCATTACAATCCATGGAGAGGCTTCTCTATGTCTTTTAAACATGCGTATGATTATTTCATGAGAGAATGGAGGACTGGATCAGACTGCCTAGAGAGGTTGTGGATTCTCCTCTGGAGGGATTCCAAACCTACCTGGATGTTGTTATCCTGGGAAGCCTGCTGTGGGTGACTCTGCTTTAGCAGCGAAGTTGGATTAGATCTCCAGAGGTCACAGAATCACACAGGATCACAGAATCAACCAGGTAGGAAGAGACCTCCAAGATCATCCAGTCCAACCTAGCACCCAGCCCGAGCCAGTCATCTAGGCTGTGGCACCAAATGCCTCATCCAGTCTTTTCTTGAACTCCTCCAGGGACGGTGACTCCACCACCTCCCTGGGCAGCCCATTCCAATGGCAAATCACTCTCTGTGAAGAACTTCCTCCTAACATCCAGCCTAGGTCCCTTCCAACACCTATATCTGTGAATTCTATGTTATTTCCCATGATGATGATGATCCTTCAGACAGCACACTTGTGCATGGTTGCTGTGACACCAGATCTGTAGATAAAGGTTCTCAGTGCTTGGTGTTTCTGCTTGCTAGTGCTGAGGTGTGGAAGACTTCCAATCACTGTCTTTGGGGGGTTCAGCTCATGGGGTTTCAGTCTGGAATTGCAAGACTAAATGACACCTATGGGTACATCCTAGAGAAAACAGTTGTATGTAGCCACGTGTGGGATCTGCTGTGAGATCCACTGGGAATGGTGTGCAGAGGAGATCCTGCCTTGCAACAGGGAGGAGGGGAGTGGGGCAGGATTGTAAGAACCTGGGAAATCCCTCCCAGCCATTCTCCAAACTCATCTCCAGATAGGGCTGGGAGATAACTGCATCCACCATCCAACAGCTAGGATTTCCTCAGAGCATGAGAAACAGACTTTTTATCCCTCTGACCTTGATCTGAGTTTGTTTCCTTTTAAGCTGCTATTTAAAGGAGTGGGAGGAGTGCAAGAGAAAGAAGGAAAGTTTGATTTCTTTCATGTTCATGGAAGCAAGCTATTGATAACACTTGCAAAAGCCAGGCAGGGAGCCAGAGGGATACTGCACAAGGCAGCTCTGCCAGCGAAGTCCAGCGCTGCTGGCCAGGGATGCAAAGCTCTGCTTGTTTACAGATCCAGGCCACCCTTTGAGATGCTTTTTGCCAATTGCTTCAGACTGGAAGGAGTGCTGCACACTAAGCTTCAGGATCTGAACAAATGCCCACCACAGACTTGAGCCAGGACCACCAGCTTCCTGGTCCTTCCCAAGTTTCTGCAGGTAAGTGGTTTCCCTGCCAAGAAGCAAAAAAAACAAGACCTTCAAGATCAAGTCCAAACATCAACCCAACACCATCATACCTACTTAAACCATGTCCCAAGGTCCCATGTCTTCTACTTTGACTGCTGCTTTTGTGGCAGCTTTGGTTTGGGAGAAGTTGTGAAGTTGTATTTTTTTCTTTAAGGAGGATAAATGGATGAAAAATTAGTGCTGCTTTTTAATTTGTGAGCAGAAAATAATTCTTATCATAGCTCTGGGGAACTATTGTTCTGATTTTTATAAATACACTTGTATTCCCCTTGACTGCTTTTCCTCTCCCTCCCCACTTGCTATCTCCCCGGCTGTATGCCCTTGGCTGCTTCCCAAGCACTTCGTGATGCACAAGAAGATAAGCTGCTAGGAGGAATAAAAAGCAGAGGTGCTGCACATCTCACACTCCCCTAAATCAAGTCCTTGCCTGGAAATTCCCATGCATCCAGTATAAAGCTCCATGATTTCCACTGAGACTAAAGATCTCACTCTTCCTGGATGGACAGTTTCAGGCCATCTTGGGGATGGGACAGTTGTGTTTCTGCTGCTCTGCCAGTGACATGTGAACAAAGGCTGGGTCATCTTCCCAACAGCTGCTCTTGGCCAGGTGCCCTTTGCTGACAGCCTTCATTGTCTTGGGCAAGGTCTGAAGGTTAGAGGGGAACAGGAACTGAGAGCCCCCAGGCAGAGGATGATTTTCAGCAGTGCTAAGAAATTTGGGGTGGGAGGGTGGATGTTAGTAGGTGAGAACCCCAATGTCTTTATGGTGGTTCGAAGGCACTTTTGAAGTAATGCTGCAGACCATTGGCAAGCAACAAGAAACCTCAAGGTTATTTGTAAAACAGGAAAGAAAAATCCCCTTGCCATGATGTTCTCAAATGTTGGCCTGAAGGATTCAGCTTTATTCTCAGAGCATGACATTGGCTCTGTTCTCCTTCCTTGAAAAGGAAGCAAATAAGGCTTACAATCTATCTTAAATAATTTTAGCATAACCTATCAGATTCCCTTTTTCAGAGTGCAAAAGCTTCTTGGGGTGGAAGGTGCTGTGTCCAAAGCCAAGCAGATGGTGTAAATCAGTGCCGCGGGATGAGGTTTCTAAGAACCCCTCAGTGATAAGTCCCCAGGAACTGTGACTTCCTTTGGAACACATCAGTGTGCCGCAAGGCTTGATGGAGTTACCCTTCACAAGATAACATAGGATGAATATTCTTCACTTTGAGGGCACCAGAACCCTGTACCAGGCTGCCCAGAGGCTGTGGAGGCTTTGGAGAGATTCAAAACTCACCTGGTCACAATCCTGGGCAATCTGTTCTGGAAGACCTTCCTTTAGAAGGGAGATTGGGCTGGATGATGTCCAGAGGTCCCTTCCAACTCCCACTATGCTGCCATTCAACATCACTGGGATGTAAGGCTTCTTGGGGAGATGGGAAAACCTCATCTGGGGTGAACTTTAGGGAATCCTCGTTTACAGAAATGTCCTGTGCTCCGTTTGTAGCATATGGAGAGTCTTGGGGCTGGAAGAAAGGACCAGCAGAAGGCAGTGATGCTATGGCAGCCAGTCGGGAGGGCTGGGCAAAGGCTTTTAGATCCCTCTCCTTGCAGAGGCAGCCAGGAGGAGGAGGCATTTTGTAGAGAGAGGAGGAGGGGAAGAGCTGACCTCCACTAAGGCTGTCATGCTGCGGTGCCTGCTCTGTGTTAAGGGAGTGGAGGAACAATTCCATTGCTGCCCAGCTCACCCACAGCACTCTGCCTTTCCTTAAAAGAGCCAGAAATATAAATCCCTGGCTAACTTCAAAGCGACTCAGGGAAGATTAGGCTCTTTCAGAGGCAAGCACCAGATGAGCCAGAGGGAGGAGGAATTTTGAGGCTGAAATGCCGCTCAGGACCCTCAAGCCCTGTTGCTGGAGAGGAGGGAGGGAAGTGGCCCCTCCAGTTTGGAGATGCTTATAGCAGATCAGGACCCTGTGTCCTGTCTTACCCTCTGCTTTCTATTTCCCAAGCTGCTGGCTCTCAGTTCCTTTCTAGCTGCTCCCTGCTCCTCTTCATTAGCAGCTCTCAGCAGTGCAGAGGAATCATACTCAGAAGTATGAGTTCATCTCTTAAAACTTTGTACTGGTGCCAGTGGGTCAGTCACTTTGCAAAAAGAAACTTCCCTTCGAGAAACACTATCCCTTTGGAGAAAAGGCCAACGAGACGGAAAAACAAACTATCAAAAAAGCCTGCCTTCAAAAACTCTCCTTAACTCCAGCCCGTTTCTGCTCTCGCCCAGTTGGATGGCTTTTTGCATAAGCAGAGCCTCCTGTGCTCTTGCAGCTCTGCCAGTGACCTAGAAACCTGCTTCTGTTGGGTGACTTAACTTTGCCACTCCATACAAAGGATGGGCAGAAGTTTCTGGCAGATGCTAATTGGAGTTCCTGTCCCATTAGGGAAGAGTCTACCTTGGAATAGAATAGAATAGAATCAACCAGCTTGGAAGAGACCTCCAAGATCATCCAGTCCAACCTAGCACCCAGCCCTATCCAGTCAACCAGACCATGGCACTAAGTGCCTCATCCAGGCTTTTCCTGAACACCTCCAGGGATGGTGACTCCACCACCTCCCTGGGCAGCCCATTCCAATGCCAATCACTCTCTCTGGCAACAACTTCCTCCTGACATCCAGCCTATACTTTCCCCAGCACAACTTGAGACTGTGTCCCCTTGTTCTGTTGCTGGTTGCCTGGGAGAAGAGACCAACCCCCAGCTGGCTACAGCCTCCCTTCAGGTAGTTGTAGACAGCAATGAGGTCTGCCCTGAGCCTCCTCTTCTCCAGGCTGCACACCCCCAGCTCCCTCAGCCTCTCCTCGTAGGGAAGGCATTGAGCGCATGTATCTTTCTCTCAGCTCTTCTTGTCTTTAGTCTGAGGGCTATCTAGAGGGGCTGGCAGCTACCAGCAGATTGCTACCACTAGGGTGGTTTGTGTAGACTTCTGCCCTTCACTCTTGTCCCTGGGGCCAGAATGCTTCTGGGAAAGAAGGCTGCAGTGGTGGCATCAGCTCTACCTGATACCGAGCACAACACATCCTTGTCTCATAGCAATGCCAGGTGGAGGTTTCAACCATTTCTCATCAAGCAGGCAATGGTTGTGTAGAAGCCAACACCTCCTTTGAAGGTCCTTTTGTGTTCACTGAACTCTGTGAAGATCAGCACAGCCTGGCTAACACCTGGTTTGAAAAATGTTATTCTGCAGGCCCATATCTCAAACCACCCAGACCCCAAATCCCAGATGTCTTCTAGTGTGTGTTTCCTCACAGAGTCTTTTCTCTGCTGGAAAAGGTTTTTCACATCGAGCAGCAGCGAAGGCAGCTGAAATGTGTTATTGCTGTATTGAAATAATGTTTTCCTAATCTCAGCATCTTTTTTTAAGCATGTCCACATGTAGTGCACTTCCAGAGCAATCCAAGTCCAAGGCCCAGCTGCAGAGAGCACTGAGAAAGGTTTAATTGCTGGCACACTCCAATTCTGTGTCTCTCCATATCGGAGAGTGTGAGAAACCAGACCAATCACTTGCCTGTTGCTTTGAGTAAAACATTTTTCTGTGTGGTTTTTGGTTGCTTCTTTTCTTGTCCTCCTGAACCTAAGGCAAATGTACAAGGTGGGCAGAAAGGCTGTCAGCATGTGTTGTAAAGAGCATAGGGTGAAGTAAACTTTGGTCAACACTGTGAGTAGATCAGTCTGGCTGAATCAAGGGACCTCTAGCTCAGAAGTGTGGGAGATCCAGAGCAGCTATAGGTCATGGGAGCTCAGGCAGTGAGGGTGTCATTTACCAGGGGGCACGCATGCTCAAGACCCTACCTTTGGCTCCTAACAACAATGCAGGATGAATTCCACGTGAGGATCTTGGTACAGCAATGATAATTTCCAGAGTGACTACAAAGACAGGCTGGTTTAGTCTCAACAGCCTCAACTTTTAACACCTAAGAAAGGAGACCTGGAGCAAAACCCAGCCTGGCCAACGGTTTTAAATAGCCATCACCTTTCACTGCTGCCTTTTCTTTCCCACCACTGAGTGGGATCTTTTTGTTATTAATTTGTCTGACTAATCTATAATTTGTCAGTTTGTGAGGGTTTTGTTGGGTTTTTTTAATAGAGGTTGGCCTTGACAGTCTCCAGGACTGTGTTGGAGCAGTAATATGCAAACCAGCATCCTGACTCCTGCTGAGAAAGCCTGCTCTTAGGAGTTAAGATCAGCATCAGGATCACAGAATGGTAGGGGTTGGAAGGGACCCAAGGAGAGCACTGAGTCCAACTCCAGTTCTCTCCCAGGTCTTCTCCTTTTTCTGCCTAGCTGACCAAACTAGATATTTAACAAATTAAATGCATCTCGGTTTCTTAACAGTGAACGACCTTCACATCTGAGATCTAAGGCAAGTTCTCCCACTTCTCCCATGAGTCCTGACCAGCAGATTTGTCTATCATATTTCTAGTGATAAATAGCTCCTTCGGATTACTCAAATGCTTCTAAGATGGAGAATATTCCTAATGGTTAAACACTGGTAGCTGCAAAGGATTCTAAGTAAAGAAGCTCATTAGATCTAACCTTGAGCCGTTGGAAACGAATCCTTTACTGCGCTCAGTGTGTTCAAGAACCCAGCATTTTTCTTCTCAATAACTACTTTATATCACCCTTATCTATTCACTTGTGAGTCGTAGGCCTGTAAAGCAGCAATAAAATACAACTGGGAACACAGGCTGGATCCAACATGTCCATTTATTTTTCCCCCTAGGCAGAGATGAAGATACAGCAATCTTGAAAGTATGTAGCACATGCTGCTGTTTTGAGCCCAACTAGACTTTCAGTGTCGACCCTTATCCCCTCTACTCTTTAGGCTCTTAGGCTGATGTTGTATATCACAATCACACTTAAATCTATAGGGTACCACCTCATTTGTCAGTTGCCACAAAGCATTTTTGCTGTCAGCCAGGACGAGGTCCACGTTCAAGCCATGATCAAACCTTGGACAGAAAGTGTGAGCAACAGCTCCAGTGAATATTCTTGTCAGTACATGGATTAGAGTCTCCTCTAAAGCACCTCCTGCCAAGGGTCTGATGTCATCTGTCTTCTCAGATCAGGGAAATGGTGTGAATTCAATTTTTGTGATGAACAAAATCCCTTTCTATGAAAGCACTCAGGCTTGATACCAAGAATTCAACTGATTACTTTTTTCCTTCCCTCCCCCCTCCTTCTATCCCCACCCTTATGAGGTAGATGCTGGCTTTCATTGTGGTTAGTGTCTAGGAGGAGATGCTCATTTCTACAGTGATAGCCTCCCCATGGACAAAACTTCCAAGAATAGCAAGGACTGGACCCAATATTGAAATCAGGAATTCTCAATATTGGAATCTAAGAACAACTGGAGGATGTTGTGGATCACATTACTTGCGTTCAGTAGTGGGAATATGCACCCAACTGGGCTTAGTACCAACATCTGAGCTGTAAATATTCCTGCTGAACATTAGGCTGCACCTCAGGCCTTGCTCTAAAAATGAGATAGCAGGAGTATAGGTGGTGTGAGAGCTGCCTGGCAGAGAGGGATCTGAGGGTTGTGAGAGACAAGCAAGTAATTATGAGCCAGCAGTGTGCCCAGGTGGCCAAAAAGGCCAGTGGCATCCTGGCTTGTACTAAAAATGCTGTGGCCAGCAGGAGTAGGGAGGTGATTGTTCCCTGTACTTGGCTTTGGTGAGGCCACACCTCGAGTATTGTGTTCAGTGTTGGGCAGCACAACACAAAAGAGATGTGGAAGTGCTGGAGCAGGTCCAGAGGAGGGCAAAGGGGCTGGTGAAGGGTCTACAGAATAAATCTTATGAGGAGTGACTGAGGCAGCTGGGGATGGTTTGTTTGAAAAAGAGGAGGCTGAGAGGAGACCTCATTGCTGCCTACAACTACTTGAAGGGACACTGTGGAGAGGCTGGAGCTGGTTGCTTCTCACAGGTAGCTGGAGACAGAACAAGGGGGAATGGCCTCAAGCTGAGGCTGGGTAGGTTGAGACTGGACATTAGGAAACAGCTTTTCCATGGAGAGAGTGGTCAGGCACTGGAACGAGCTGCCCAGGGAGGCGGCTGAGTCCTCCACCCTGGAGGTGTTTAAGGGTTGTTTGGATATGGTGCTTAGGGATATGGTTTAAGGTGAATCTTGTAGAGTAGGCTCATAGGTTGGACTTGATGATCCTGAGGGCCTTTTCTAACCTGGAAGTTTCTGTGATTCTGTGTGTGTCCTGTGAAAGGTAGTACCAGTACCTCCAACACCACTGGACTTCTGCTTCAGACCCTGTATCAACACCACCAACAACCACAATGAAAAACCTTAAATTCCACCCAAAGCCTATTGTTTGGTTTTATGTTTTTAGAAATCTGTGCCAAATTGGAGACAGATTTGAAGGCTGACATGAAATCTACTCCTAGTTTTTCACAGCATGAAAGAGGAGATTGAATATGCACTGACCCCTAGATGTGGAAGCTGAGTGCACCCAAACACAAAGCGAGATGTGCTTAGTAGTGATGGCTGTGGACATGGCACATGACAAGAAAGCCCATTGAGAACATGCACCATGGGTTTCTTTTCTGTCTGTAGTTGATATAACTTCAGTAGTCCAAATGTAGACTCTTAGTTTGGCAGTGAGACCGCTAAGATCAGGTTTTGTTCCTCTTTAGCAATGGAAGGGTTGAAACAGTCCACGATGCTTCTGTGTTTTTTTGGTCACATTTAGTCCCTTTGGCACATTTTTCTTGAGCTGCTATAGTCTAAATCAGGAGAATTTCCAGCTGACAAAACCTTTCCTGAGCTTTCTTGGGAACGCAGATCATGTTGCCCCATCCATGATGGCTTTAAGCCTTGTAGCTCGAAGACTTCTTTGACAGTCTAGTGTTCGATGTGAGCTAACATGGGTATGCATTTATCCTCCCTGAAAAAGGTCCATGTGTAGATAGCTCTACTGGTTTCCATCCAGCCTACATATGTTGACAAGAGCTACAGCCTCCCAAAGCACCATGAGATGCCTACTATTGTTGATGGTGGGCTCCTTGCTTCCAAGGGAAACCTGCCTCTCAGCAGCTCAACATCTAGGAATGTCCTTACTTCAGCTGACAGGTGCAACCTCACCCAGAGCTCAAAGTGCTGCAGTGCTGTAGTCCCCAGCTCAGTGTGTGGTTTGGTGACAACTCTTTAAGATGGACTTCTATTTTGAAGGGGTGTTGCCAAACATTAAAAATCAATTTTCACTGTTTGGTCTCATGTCACAGAATTGTAGAATCATTTTGGTTAGAGAAGACCTTTAATATGGGGTCCAACCCTTACCTAACCCTGCCAAGTCTGCTGCTAAACCGTGTCCCTCAGCACCACATCTCTGCAGCTTTTAAACACCTCCAGGAATGGAGATTCAACCACCTTCCTGGAGAGTCTGTTCCAGTGTCTGAGAACCCTTTCACTGAAAAGGTTTCATCTAATATCCAACCTAAACATCCCCTGGTTCAACTTGAGAACATTTCTTCTGGTCCTGTCACTTGTTCCTTGGGAGAAGAGACTGTTCTAACATCCTTCCAGTGAGTTGTAGACAGCAATGAGGTCTTCCCTCAACTTCCTTTTCTCCAGGCTGAACTCCAGTTCCCTCAGCTGCAACTCACAATACTTCCTCTACAGACCTTTCACCAGCTGCTTTGTCCTTCTCTGGACCCACTTCAGCCCCTCAATGTCCTTTTTGTAGTGAGTGGCCCAAAACTGAACCCGGTACTCAAGATGTGACCTCAGCAGTGCTGACTACAGGAGCACCTGGTCTGTTACTCACATGTTAGGATCACAGAATCAACCAGGTTGGAAGAGACCTCCAAGATCATCCAGTCCAACCTAGCACCCAGCCTTAGCCAATCAACTAGACCATGACACTAAATGCCTCATCCACACTTTTCTTGAACACCTCTAGGGATGGCGACTCCACCACCTCCCTGGGCAGCACATTCCAATGCCGATCACTCTCTCTGGGAAGAACTTCCCTGGAACAACTTGAGACTGTGTCCCCTTGTTCTGTTGTTGGTTGCCTGGGAGAAGAGACCAACCCCCACCTGGTTACAACCTCCCTTCAGGTAGCTGTAGACAGCAATGCAGTCAGCCCTGAGCCTCCTCTTCTCCAGGCCAAACACCCCCAGCTCCCTCAGCCTCTCCTCATAGGGTTTGTGCTCCAGGCCCCTCACCAGCTTTGTTGCCCTTCTCTGGATGTGTTCCAGCACCTCAACATCTCTCTTGAATTGAGGAGCTCAGAACTGGGCACAGTACTCAAGGTGTGGCCTGACCAATGATGAGTACAGACTCAAATCTGGCAGATGGTTTGACTATAAGAACCAAGACACTGCACCAAACTTCATCTTTGCCAAGCTGCACAACTTCCAGTTTGGATCACTTTCATCTAAAAATGGGTAAATAACTTTTCATGGGTTAAATCAGAGCAGAGGTGAAAATGGGAGATGGAACAAAATGAAGTTAGCCTTGTTTCAGTCAGTCCATAAGTCAAATAATTGTGTTCCTTCTGTAAGTTCCAGACTGCCCAACCTATGATTCTCCAAACTCTTGCTGCAAGCAGTGGTAGCTCCCCCAGTTCTGTGCAGTGTGAGGTCTGAGGAAGCAGCTCAGAAGAAACTGCAAAGTAACTTGGGGTGAAGCAATGTTATTTGTCATAATAAGTACTAATCCCTTAAGAAAGCAGAACAATGTTTGGATTGGACATATGGAAAGATTAAAATTTCAGCCTGCCCTTGAGTATAATTCTCTTGATTACAAGGTGCTCGTTAGCAGGCTGTGAAAAGTCATTTGTAATGCTTTGAGATCTGCAGTGTTTAGAAGTTCAGAGGGTACTCCAAGCTGACTTCTCCTTTAGCAGGTCACACAGTACCACAGAATCACAGTATCACCAAGGTTGGAAGAGACCTCACAGATCATCAAGTCCAAGCCGTTACCACAGAGCTCAAGGCTAGACCATGGCACCAAGTGCCACGTCCAATCCTGCCTTGAACAGCTCCAGGGATGGCGACTCCACCACCTCCCTGGGCAGCCCATTCCAGTGTCCAATGACTCTCTCACTGAAGAACTTTCTCCTCACCTCAAGCCTAAATTTCCCCTGGCGTAGCTTGAGGCTGTGTCCTCTTGTTCTGGTGCTGGCTGCCTGAGAGAAGAGAGCAACCTCCTCCTGGCTACAGCCACCCCTCAGGTAGTTGTAGACAGCAATAAGGTCACCCCTGAGCCTCCTCTTCACCAGGCTAAACAATCCCAGCTCCCTCAGCCTCTCCTAATAGGGCTTGTGCTCGAGGCCTCTCACCAGCCTCGTTGCCCTTCTCTGGACACATTCAAGCATCTCAATGTCCCTCTTAAACTGGGGGGCCCAGAACTGGACACAGTACTCAAGGTGTGGTCTAACCAGTTCAGAGTACAGGGGCAGAATGACCTCCCTGCTCCTGCTGGCCACACCATTCCTGATGCAGGCCAGGATGCCATTGGCTCTCTTGGCCACCTGGGCACACTGCTGTCCTCACTGAACACCCACCCAAGCGCTGCAGGGGATGCCCTCATCGGAAACAGATAATCCTTCCCCAAACAAAACCTTCCTTTCTTTCTTTTATCCCTTCCTCTTCCTCGGCCGCTGCTCTGTGGCATCATGTCATATTGTATTAGGTTATGGTATCTTCTCAAGTCATGGCATGGAATAAAGCAGCTTAATGTGATGGAAGGAATGTAGTGCTATCTGAAGCCAACATCTACACTAATCCCCTCTGTCATCTTCCTTTCCCAAAGCCTTCATGCAAAGCGGGATCTATCAAGGCGTCTCATTTTCATATCTACACGGTATAACGTTACCTAAACAAGAAGGGAAAACCTGTGTGGGAGATATCAAAGCATAAGCCTAATTCCCAGAAGTCATGCCCAGTATTTTTGTTGGACTATCAATGCCTGCCTCCAGCCAGAGGAACAGCTTAACCCACGATGCTTAGATTTTCCTTTTACACAGATATGAAACGTGTCAAACATTTGCAGCACTGAAATCATCATCTCATTTCCATTGACTCTGACAACCGAAGTGTGATCCTTCAGCAAAACCTGGATAGTCTGCCAAAACTTTGGCCAGATCAGCACAGGGATTTTAAACCACCAGAGTCTTCTGGGAGAAGGGAAGAAAACAGCCACCTTTGAGGTTTTTTTCTTTCAGCTCAGTTTTCCCCACAACCACGACTGTCCACTTTGACTTCAATTGCACAGGAACTCCAGTGAATAGAATAGAATAGAATAGAATAGAATAGAATAGAACAGAATCAACCAGATGTCCTGGAGTTAGAACAGAATCAACCAGATGTCCTGGAGTGTCCTGTATACCCCACAATTCCTCTCCCTCTGTGGTTTGAATGGGAGAGGAAAAGGTGCAAACAGACCTGTTCCCCCCCCTGCCCTGCAGGCATGAAGTGGGGGAGCAAGGGACCCTTCCGGCACAAGGGGTGCCCCATGCTGGGCCCGCGCTGGGCTCGGCTGGGGATTGGCTGTGCTCTTCGTGCCTAGGAAGTGCTAACTCAGCTCTGTGTCTAGGAAGGGTATAAATATTGGGGGGACTTCCCGCCTTGGGCTGTTCCTGCCATGAAGTTCGTTCCTGCCTTGGAGTTCTCCCCCCCGCCTCGCCTGGATAGCTTCTACACGCGGAGCCCCTGGCGCTGGGAAAGATAAGCTCCGAAGGACTGATCACCTTAAGCACCTCCTTTGTGCAGCTTTATAGCCCTTAATGACCCTCGGAGGCTTCTGAAAGATCCACAGGGACAAGCCTTTGGACTGCCCTTCCATTCAAGCCAGCGTGATCCTTCTGTGACTAGCTTTGGCTCAGCCTATCTTGATATTGGGGGATGCTATATTTAATAGCCCAAGCCTTTTCCAACTTCTGACTTCTAAAATAGTCAAGTCTACCTGTGGCATCCGTGTAGATCTTCTCAACCAACTAGGAACCTGCTAATTAAAAACTAAATTAATTTCTGTATCTAGTTTTGGGGGCAGGTTTTTGGGGGAATAAAATAACTCTATTTTTTGATATAATTCCCGACTCGACCACATTAATTCCCTGCCTCCATAACACCAGGTTGGAAGAGACCTCCAAGATCATCCAGTCCAACCTAGCACCCAGCCCTAGCCAGTCATCTAGACCATGGCACTAAGTGCCTCATCCAGGCTTTTCTTGAGCACCTCCAGGGATGGTGACTCCACCACCTCCCTGGGCAGCCCATTCCAATGCCAATCACTCTCTCTGTGAAGAACTTCCTCCTAACATCCAGCCTAGACCTCCCCCGGCACAACTTGAGACTGTGTCCCCCTTTACTTCCCAGCAAAGTGCATGGGGATGGGTGCCTTAAGTAACTTCCCTAAGCTGCATAAAAATGTGTTCTGCCAAGAAAGTGAGTGCATTTTGCACGCATGTGAAAGCCTTAGATTAGCTTATATGGTGCTTTTATTCACTCATGGGACCTGTTATCACATTTCATCTACAAAAGTGGTTGAAGTTCTCTGTATTTCTCCTCTTGGTGGTGAGGATGGTAACAGGAGAAGAGTACATTCTATTCTGTTTTATTTTTAGATATAAAATCAGGACATTTAAATCCCAGCCCAAGTGGATTATAAACTTCAGGGTGAAGCAGGTCCCATTTCTGTGTTGTGTGTTCGTGCAGCGTATAGATAACGATAGATAACTACAATTAGTATGTTAATGCAGAGGATGACAAAAGGAGCTTGTTCTGGGCAAGGCATGATTTACCTCCTGCCCACTTCCAAATATCTCAAAGCTTTGCCAAAACCTCTGTTTCAAATGAAACTGCCATATTGCATTTAAAACTGCTGGAGTGAGAAAGCTGTGGTGGAAGGAGGTAAATTAAGGTCAACTTAAAAAGAAGGAAGAAAGTCACAACCTTCTGAGCTGTGTATATATAGATGTGATATTGCTGTCTGGCTGAAGGGCCTGTCTTCCTAGGAAGAGACTTCAGAAAGAGTTGCATTCTGCTTCCCTGAAATAATCCTACAAGATGCTATGAAGTGATCCCAAGCAATACATCATCCCAGAGTGTATCTGTGGATGAAGCATTAAACCTGGGCTGTCAGAGGAACAGCATGTGTTCTCTAGATGCAGGGAGGGCTCTCATCTGTCTTTGTTTTAAGTTCAGCACCAGGTTTTCAACAGTGTTACCACTGACTCAACCTACCACAGCAATACCTCAAGCTACTGCTTTTTGGCTCCATTTATCCACAGGAAAAATAAGTTTAATGCCTTCAGTTCTCCTGCTTCTATGGAGATGCTATCCAGCCAAAGAGGTGATGGGGACTGGAGCACAATCGGGTCAAGAGAATAGTCAGCTCTGATCCCACCTGCTACTCAGCTAGATAGGATTTACATATTGGCTGAAAGCAGGCTAGAAAAAGGCCATCTGCAGACAACCAGGAGCTAGGCTGCCAGTCCCAGATCACAGCTCAATGCAGAATGAGAACCATCTCTAGGAGCATTATGGACAGTTCTTGGCAGCCTGGTATACTACCAGGCTTTCCCCCCTTAGTGGTTGTTCCTGGATTGTCAGGCCAAGTCTTCCAAGCTTGCAAGACAGTGAGGGCTTCAGTTGACCATACAGCATCAAACACCCCAAAAGAAAGAGATCTGCTTTCTGCAGCAGCTTTCCTTGCATACCAAGTCAGGTGAACACAATCCCACGCATGTGGCAGTGTGTGCACAGGCTTGAGGTGTGCAGCCCTTGGATGGTGAAGTCCAAGAGCTGAAGTCATGCTTGTGGTATCACAAATATGAGAATCAAAAGCTGTTGCAAGAGTTTCCAAGTGAAACATTTGACCACATTTTGTAGCCTTTGAAATACAGCTGGCTGAAACCTCCTGACAGTGTGTGATCTATTAAGCTGTGGAATAGTTTTCCCCAGGGGAGTGTTGGAAGGGCTATCATTAGAGTCACTTAGTTTTAGGGGGGATATACTGTAGGGAACAATCCCTCATTAACTGAACTAATGGATCTTTCTGCTTCAAAATCAAGTGGTCCTACCAAACAAAGAAAAAAATTGTCCATTGACTTCTTCTTCTTCCATATGCTCAAATTGGCAGGGCTGTGGACTCTTGGCTATATTTTCTAGCTCTTGTTTACAAGGTAGATAGATCTATCAAAGTTGGGGGGGGTTCATGTGTCAGGCAAAGTGTGTGATGTCAAGAACAATCTAAAGTAACCTCTCACTGGGATAAATGAAATGCACACACATTATCTTCCAAAAGGCAGGGAGATGTGTAAATTCTTCTTGAGCAAGCTTCAGGGAGTGAGAAGACAGGCAGCTGAGTCTCACTGAGTGTTAAGTGCGCCCGTAACTGGTGAGAAGCAGCTCTCTGGGTTTGTCTAGTGTCCTTCCAGCACCATCTCATACTTCTGAGATTTCCTCCTGACATAACACAATTGGGTTCTCTGTTGCCTTCAGATACAGTATGATGTAATCTTTTGGTCAGGTAGTTTCAGATAAGTCATTCTCATGCATTGCATGTAAAAGTATCCCAAATCTGGTCCTCCAGCACAAGCCTAGGAACAGCAGCATGCTGACTTTGAGGACCAAGAAAAGCCTGGATGAGGCACTTAGTGCCATGGTCTAGTTGATTGGACAGGGCTGGGTAATAGCTTGGACTGGATGATCCTGGAGGTCTCTCCTAAACTGGCTAATTCTATGACCAGGCATTTAGTTGCCTTTTAGATGATAACTGCTTCCTTTTCTTGTGATATTCCTTAAGGATACCTGTGGTAACAGAGCGAGGGGTGCTGGTTTTAAACTAAAAGAGGGAGATTTAGACTAGACAGAAGGAAACAAAATTTCACAACAAAGGTAGTGAGATACTAGCCCAGGTTGCCCAGAATGGTGGAAGATTCTCCATCCCTGGAAACATTCCAGTTCAGGTTGGACAATGAGGCTCTGAGCAACATGCTCTAGTTGAAGATGTCCTTGCTGACTGTCGAAAGTTTGGACCGGGAGACTTTGAAGGTCCCCTTTCAACTCAGACCATTCTATGATTCCAAAATTTTTGAGATAGCAGCTCTAATGGGCAATTCACTGTCTGCTGTCCTAGCAGGATGATTCATCACTGGCTTTGCATGGGGAAACATGTGAGCTGCCTCTGTAAACCTTGTAATTATGACACAGCTTGAGTAGTGTGACCTTTTTCCTGTGGACTGCGTAAGTGAGCCATGATCACTATGTTCACTTCAGAGTGAGCCGTGATCACTATGTTCACTTCAGAGTGAGCCATGATCACTATGTTCTCTTCAGAGTGAGCCATGATCACTATGTTCTCTTCAGAGTGAGCCATGATCACTATGTTCTCTTCAGAGCGAGCCATGATCACTATGTTCACTTCAGAGGGAGCCATGATCACTATGTTCACTTCAGAGCGAGCCATGATCACTATGTTCACTTCAAAGTGAATCAAGTCACTCGTTGCTTCTTTGACTGCAGCTACCACAGATGCATCAGAGACAGCCTTTCAAAGGAGAAGAAGTGACACTGACATAGCTCCAGAGTTTGTAGTGGATTGGGCTAAGGACTATTTTTTTTTTTTTGAGTAAAGCAGCCTTGGCTTCCCAATGCTTTGAATATTTTCCAGCAATGATGATTTTCCCTTCTGTGCTTCTTTTTTTAACATTATATTTTCCAAGTGGACAATCCCAAAGGTGGGCCAGTTATAACAGCGGGGTGGGGGAAGAAAAGAATCACGGAGATATTTTAAATGTGACATGAATTTTATGCCAAAAAGTGTCTTTTCCATATTTATAAGCCCCTGTCATCCCCTCTCCCTCCGCCTTCTCCTGCTTAAAAGGAAACTCCATTACAAAGGCAGGAAAGAACATCAAACAAACCTCGCTTGGCAGCCATGTCTATATGCGAAATTACTGTCAGAGTACAAAGGAAGACTCAAGATTTAGAAGGTAACATGTGACAAGAGAATGCCGTCCTTCTCAATGTCTTTACCTTTTGTTGGTGAGAACTGGGAAGGAGCTGTTGTTGGTGCTCTTTTTCCTTTGTTGTTGTGTTTTCAGAAAAATCTTGCCGTTTATAGAAAGCCAAAGGCACAAATCACTGCAAAACCCCATGGGCTGTGGGTGATTTTCTTGGCTTGCCGTGAGCCGCAGAGCTCTGAAGGCAGCGACGGTGGCTCCAGCGAGGGTTGTGTGTAGGCATGTGGTCACCCTTAGCAGCTCCATCCTTCAGGGAGGTGGGTGCATTTGGGCCACCCCAGGAACAGCTATCATGGAATCAACCAGGTTGGAAGAGACCTCCAAGATCATCCAGGCCAACCTAGCACCCAGCCCTATCCAGTCAACCAGACCATGGCACTAAGTGCCTCATCCAGGCTTTGCTTGAACACCTCCAGGGACGGTGACTCCACCACCTCCCTGGGCAGCCCGTTCCAATGCCAATCACTCTCTCTGCCAACAACTTCCTCCTAACATCCAGCCTAGACCTCCCCCAGCACAACTTGAGACTGTGTCCCCTTGTTCTGTTGCTGGTTGTCTGGCAGAAGAGACCAACCCCCACCTGGCTACAACCTCCCTTCAAGTAGCTGTAAACAACAATGAGGTCACCCCTGAGCCTCCTCTTCTTCAGGCTGCACACCCCCAGCTCCCTCAGCCTCTCCTCACAGGGCTGTGCTCCAGGCCTCTCACCAGCTTCGTCACCCTTCTCTGGATACATTTCAGTATCTCAACATCTCTCTTGAATTGAGGAACTGTTGTGGATGGTCACACAGGCCTTTGAAGGAGCCACTTCTGAGCTGCTGGGAGCTGGCTCTGAATGCTCCCAGCTCACCTTTGCTATGAGGCAAAATGTATTTGGTTGCCTCAACCATGTGTGCCTCCCTTGTTGCTTTTGTAGTGGTTTTAAGCATACATGGTTCATTTCACTAGGGAGGCAAACTAAGGGTTTGTACTTGTTCCTGATCTGTGAAATCAGTCGATGGATTCATGTGTAGAATCATAGACTGCTTTGGGTTGGAAGTCACCTCTAAAGCTAATCTAGTCCAACCCCACTTCAGTCAGCAGGGACATCTGCAACTAGAGCAGATTGCTCAGAGCCCCCAGACAACCTGACCTCTACTGGTTCCAGAGATGGGGCATCTCCCACCTCTCTGGCAACCAAGGCCAGTGTCTCACCAACCTCAGCATAAAAATTTCTTCTTTCTACTCTGAATCTCCCACTTCTGTTTAAAACCATCACTCCTTGTCCTGTCACAGCAGGCACTGCTAAAAGCTCTGTCTCTAGCTTTCTATCAGCCCCTTTAAGCACTGAAAAGCCACAAGAAGGTCTCTCCAAAGCCTTCTCTTCTCCAGGCTGAACAGCCCAAATTCTCTCACAGCAAAAAGACTTCCAGAGCTCACATCACTGTTGAGGGCCCTGCTCCAGGTCCTTGTCTCTCTTCTGTGCTGAGGACTCCAGAGCTGCACTGACCACTGCAGGCAAAGTCCCATATCTTGAAGTAGCTGTATGCTTCATTTTTTTTTTTGTCTTGGGGCTTGTCTTTATTAACTCTGCTGTTATTCATTCTCTCACAGTCCTGCTCCTTCTGCCAAAGCAGCACTAATTTTCCAAGTGCACATTCTCTAGGAGAGCAGAGCAGCAAAAGTGGAGAAGCTACACAGGCTGCTGGTACCCCAGCCCTGATCCCTCTCTGCATGGACATACAGGACACAAGAGATGGAAACTCGCTGCTCTCACTAGCCATGGCTGCTTGAGCTCTGATCACAAATTATGATTTTCAGGTGCTGAAACAGTGTTTGTAACCAACGAGAAAATACTGAGTCATGGAGCTGTCTTCACTTGGGTTTCCCTGCTACTTCTCCTCTACCCTGCAGTCCACCAAATGAAAGCTAAGCTGAGACCAGGTTCCAGCCCAAGCCAAGTATTTGTCATGTAAGATGTCTGCATTTCTAATTTTATTCTTGCCCTGTGTGGTGCCATGCTTCATCCCCTCATGATCCTACCTGCCAAAACTTCTGCAGAAGGAGCTGTTTCATACTTTGTGGGTCTCTCTCCTGTGTTTTTTGAAGGAGGACTTTATCTAAAAGAAAGGCTTAATACAAGAGATGCTTTAACCACTCTGTCTTAAGAGCTGTTGAACTCCTCCACTCTAATTAGATGTGAATTTAACTGCTCAAAGAGTGGAAGCTTTTTTTGCCCCCGTCTGCTGGCTCTACCAGGTCTTTCCTCCTTTATTTTAGGGGGCAGAAGTATTGTTTGCTTGTTTTTTTAATACAGAGCTGATTACAAGTGACTTTTTTTTTGTCCTCAGGCCAGACATTCAGAAGCACCACACCAACCACATCCCATATCATTGGGATGAATAACAACTCTTCCTCCTCCTTCGAGAGCAATAAAGTTGAGCCCCTTTCTTGTTCTCTGCTAGAAACAGAACCCTTTTGAAAGCCTGCCCGTGAGGGCATGTCTGCAGACCTGGTTTTGAGCTGGCTTTCCAGTTGCATCAGAAGTTTTCTTGAATGAGGTGCAAAAAGTGGCTGAAAGCAGGGGGGGAAGGGAGAAAAACCCTTCTGTGCATGCATACACACACACACGAGATGGAGACAGTGGTTAGCAACATAAACAAAAGGTGGGTGGTAACCCCCGAGCTTTTTTTTTTGACAGCCAGTGGTGGCAGTGATGAATTTGTGAAGTTATCTAATTTTCCACTGTTTTAATTAGAGGCCTGGGCTATGAGACCTAACAGCTGGGTTCTTTGTACTGCTTTCTGTTGCCTGACAGAGAAAAATTTCTACTGTATCTTCAGCCAAGCTTTCAGTCTGACCTGAGCAAATGAAACTTCTGGGACTCATAAACTGTGGTTTCTGGGCAGATTGCTTTTTGAACTGCTCCTTAGCTATCCTAACATGCAAAGAACACAAAGGCTTACAAAATGAACTCCCTTTGTACTTTTAAAGCTAATGGTGATGCTCATTAAAGGGGTAGGAGGGGAGGGAGGAAACTCTCCCTGGCATATTAGAGAACTTATCAAGTGTAAAGTTTCCTCTGATCGGACACAGTGGAGCTGGACCCAGTTGGAAAGTTGTGAGGCTTGAGCCCTTGGAAGGCAATGGTATTGGTTGCACGGCAGGGCCAGTTGAGCTACTTAATTTATTACTCAGTCCCTGCCAAGTGATTTTTAAAGCTTTGCATTAAACTGAACGTGCATCACAGTTCATCACCCCTCTGCCTCTCGAGGCAGGCACTATAACCACTCTTTCACTGTAATCCAGAAGGAAAAAAAAAAAAGCCAGAGGAATTTTCAGACCTGAATTCAGCTAAGTCTCAAGTCTTTGCTTAAATCCCATTGGAGTCAAAGGAATTAAGCAAGGCTTTGACTTAAAGCACATACTTAATTGCTTTGCTGAATCAGAGCCCACATTCTGATTTCCTTCCTCAGGAGCGCTCCATCCTGCGAATGTGTTTGCATCCCGAACAAGAGTCATTGCTCCCCCTTTTCCCCACCTGCTCAGCCATGGCAAACTTCTTTGAGGTTGTTTTGCTGAAAGAGTCAAAGGGACTTGGTGATGACAAGGGCATTCAAGCCAGTGCAATTTCAATAAACCAGAAAGTCATTTGATTTGCCAGGAACTTGGTGAAAATAGCTGCTTTTCTGCAAAGGCGGTTGGCTAATGACCTATCACTCAAGCAATCTTGAAAGAAGAGCCCTTTACAGCATGTAGGTGAAGAATGGTGCTTTTAATAGCCACCATTTCAGTCCTGGCTTGGACAAAAATTTAAAGCATGTCCAAATACTGCAGCAGATGAATTGTGCAGCATGGTGAGGGATTTCAGACCTTCCATCATCCACGCTGGCGATGGGGACCATCATCTGCTACAGCCTCCTTGCAGCTTCACTGCCTGCACTGCATTCCCAACAGCTCTAAGAGAAAGGGTAGAGGACAGCTCTTGCTCTAGTCCATGGCTGGAGAACAGCAAGACCTTCACCTATAGAGATCTGGGAATTGGGAAACATTTTCTGCCTTCTCAGAGGAACACCTAGAATCAACCAGGTTGGAAGAGACCTCCAAGATCATCCAATCCAACCTATCACCCAGCCCTAGCCAATCAACTAGACCATGGCACTAAGTGCCTCATCCACTCTGTATTCAACATGCTCCTTCACCCCTGAGACAGTAACTCAGCCCTGCTCATGCAGCTGACAAATCTTGACCCAGCACTGCTGTTGTCTTCCTCAGAATCCCATTCTTGAGAAGTATCCCAAAGCCGTACTTGGAGAGCAGCAGTTATGTACCCACATGTGTTTAACCTTGCTGAATGCTGGGAATTTGGGTCAACAATCACATCAGTCCCAGCTTTACAGAAGGCAAAGAAAATTGGTAGATAGTGACCAAAAATGACAGTGAACTTGGTAACAGAGGACCAGGTAAAAGACTATGATGGAGCACAGTTTTGGTCCTAAATGTCAGTTCAGCATTTTTACAAGAGCACAACTCCTTCCCCCAAACCACTTTACTTCCAATCTGATAGGAAGTGTGGCTTTGTGACATGGTCTGCTTTGCTCTCATCTTGTCACAGAGGGTTTCTCCATAAGTTCAGACCCTGTCGTGTCAGATGAATTCATCACTACAGAAGCATATTTAGGATCTGCTGATTCATCTGCTATGTGATGTGAATGGAGTGAGAAGGGAGACTACAATGCTCCTCTTTGGGGGAATCTCCCTGATGTGCAAAGTGAGATTCCTTCTTGCCTGCACTGCTCCATCTGTTTTCCCTTCATATGCAACAGAAGCAGATGGGGGAAGGCTGTTGTGACCATCGCTGTAGGCTGCTGGGTGGATTCCTCCTGTGAAAAAAAGAGAGATGAATTTCACCTCCATCCAGTCCAGAAAGGTCTCAGACTCACAAGTGCCTTTTCCATGGACAAGTGCTGGCTCTACTGGACAGAAGTCCCTGTTTTCTGCTCTTGAGTGCAGTCCTCATGACTTAGATGTCTTAGATGTGGTCTGGACACAGTCATGCTCATATAGACAGTAGGGGTTCTGGCCATTGTGAATCTAATTGGACAGTGCTGAGTGCATTTTAGCAGAGGCTACTCTGTCACCCCATGTGGAAACATCTGCACTGTTCTCTAGGATGAAGTGATGGCTGACATTAAGCAGTTTCCAAGTCCCAGGTGCCCAAAGTCCAACTAAGATGGGATCTAAGCCAAATTCAGGTTGCATTCCAGTCTGTGATGAAAGGGAATTTTGAAATGCTCAACTTTCCTGCAGAGCAAAAATTCCATTTCTCAATCAGCTCTAAATAATGATTTAAAGATGGACTGTGAATTGAGATCATTTTAATGTGTCATCTTGGTTTTAATTGCTTATACTCCTAACTAAACGTTATCAGACCATCAGAGTCTGAGGGTGAAGCAAGAGCTGGGTGGTGATTCAGATGGGATCGTGTGTTGCCAGAGAGGAAGTCTTAAGACAGAGAGGACTCTATTGCTAGAGCAGAAGACAAGACAGTGAACTTTCTGTTTACAGTGGGCCACAGAAAGAATGGGATAATTGCAATTATCAGAGTGAAGCAGCATTTTAATGACTCTTCAATCTTACAATACCATATGTAAATCTCTGAGGCAGTGGAGAGGTGCCAATTTGCCCTGGCTGAGCGGTGGACCTATTATCTCCTTCAAAGAACTGACAACTTCACTAGTGGCAGAAGAGCTGAACACCAGGGCAAGCTGTGCTCTGCTCAATTAATGAGTCACAGCACCGGGCATGCACAGACCACACCAAGAACTGGAGGAGAGACCCACAGCAACAACAAAGAAAAGAACCTCTTCGGCTTTCCCTTATAGTAATGTTGATAGCTCTGGAAAGAGGAGGACATGGACTTTTCTGTGCATTCAGTTGTAGGAGATTGATCTGAGGACAGGTTAAACTAGGTGCATCCACAGCAGTTGGTGTGCAGCTCTGCTCCTACTGTTCTCCTTCCTTTTGTGGACTTGCTAGCTCATTCTTAAGTTCCCTGCAGTGCTCTTCAACCAGAATGCATGTGGTCAATCTTCCCTGGGGCATGTGCCAGCACCAGAACAAGAGGACACAGCCTCAAGCTACGCCAGGGGAAATTTAGGCTTGAGGTGAGGAGAAAGTTCTTCACTGAGAGAGTCATTGGACACTGGAATGGGCTGCCCAGGGAGGTGGTGGAGTCACCGTCCCTGGAGCTGTTCAAGGCAGGATTGGACGTGGCACTTGGTGCCATGGTCTAGCCTTGAGCTCTGTGGTAACAGGTTGGACTTGATGATCTATGAGGTCTCTTCCAACCTTGGTGACACTGTGAGACTGTGATACTGTGAGTGATCCCATATTTCTCAAATCAGTCCATCATGCTCAACTCTGTACTCTAAAGCACCTCTGTATTTGGAAAGCAAAACATCACCGAGTTGGATCTTTTTGTAATTGCCCCCCTCTCAAAGCTACTGATGCTGAATTTCTGAAGAGGTCAAAGGGATTAGGAGCCATCAACTGCTGGGGTAGATGCTTTTTTAGACACTTGAGTGGACTCTTTTGCCCAATGTGTACTTAGAGGTACGTAAGCGATCAGCAGCGCGTTGAGAAATCGAGATGCTTTAAAGGGTAAGAGATTTCCATATGTGGGTTCTGGCCAAACGCAGTTACTCTGTACTGTGAGTAACTGAACAGGAGCTGTGCTCTTAATGCTGAATTTATTAGTCTTTTTGTTTCAAGGTCTTCAGTAATTACCATCATGTGACTGGGGTTCATGGAGTTAAGAATGTTACACGTCCTGCTATCTGGTGTGGGAGTTCTCATATACACAAGCTAAAAATGCAGAGAAACCACAGATTTATGAGATCATGCTTTTTATGCACGCCCCTGTCCAAGAAATAGTAGTTTCTAAATCACTCGCACTCTCCGTTCTTACCCACGTATTGAATTTGCCTTTGTGAAGTAGGCACTGGTCCATCATATTAATTGCCATATTAGTAAAATATATTTAGAGAGGACTGGAGATTTGCCATGTCACTTTCTAACTCCTTCTCCCTTCTTAACTCATGGAAGGGAGGAGGGAAACTGCGCCTGGACGTTTGCCAGGTCAAGAGGATGTCTTGACGCACGTTGGATAGGATGAAAGTTCTCATTGAAATATGCTAAAGACACTTAAAATGGCTGGCTGAGCTCTGCTCCACTCATTTCGTCTGTTAATGTCTGCCTCCCACATTAAAGGACTTCCCTCAGACCCCAAAGGTGACCATGATATGATCTGATGGGTCCTGAGGAGCAGATTGGCACGTAAATTGGTCACAGCTTAATGCTGCCCAGTTCGCAGCAGTAAATAGAATAGAATAGAATAGAATAGAATAGGAGTAGAGTAGAGTAGAGTAGAGTAGAGTAGAGTAGAGTAGAGTAGAATAGGAGTCAACCTCCAAGATCATCCAGTCCAACCTAGCACCCAGCCCTATCCAGTCATCTAGACCATAGCACTAAGTGCCTCATCCAGACTTTTCTTGAACACCCCCAGGGACGATGACTCCACCACCTCCCTGGGCAGCCCATTCCAATGGCAAATCACTCTCTCTGGGAAGAACTTCCTCCTGATGGGAAAAATAAAGCACATCCACCTATTAGTCACCAACCCAATTAAGAAGGCTCACAAAAAGCCTTCCTAACCAGTCCTGTAATGCCAGGGACCTACAAAAAGCATTGTGTGAGGTGGAATTCAGGTGGTTTTTGTTCCCTGGATCAATCAAGCCTGTCCATAACTCACAAAATCTGCTTATCAGGGTTCTTCCTTTGTGTTTTCTCTCAAAACAGGGATTCCAGACAGGCAGTTTGGGAGTGAAGGTGAGATAAAAGAAAAATACTTTCCATGGAGGGTACCTCTACTCAAAGTACAAATTGCTTGCTACTCCTTGGAAATAGTGATTGACCCCTACCTGCAAATGTAAAGAGATCTGTTCTGCTGGCAGAGTTGGTTCCAGGGCGCTCCTATTTAAAAGAGCATTTAGATGTTTGAGGCCATTCGTATTCATTAGAGTGATTAAGCAACGGAGCAGGACACGTGTTTAACGTTAAGCATGACTCTTGGTGTTTTCTTTATTGAGTTTTGTGGGCTGTATTCATGTGCATGATGTCTACAGCTTCTCTCTGTCCTCCCCTGACTCGTATTATTACTCTGAAACTATTTTCCCAGCTCTTGCTGAGTCATTCCTTTGCTGTTTCTTCCTTGAGCTTGCTCTGTGAGGGGAAAAAAAACCCAGGCAATTCTGGCTCACTGGCTTTTGCCCTCTAGGAGATGTTAACTCCTGTGAAGACTTTAGCATTCAACAAAGGATTAAAATTCTGTGGAGTGATATAGTTTCAGTGATGGCAACCTGACGTCAATACTGTGATTGCAAGAGCAGTGGTGTCAATTCATCTCCACTACTGCTGCCATAATCCTGCCTTTCCACTCCCTGATGTGTTACCTCCGTCCCTTCTTTTCTGCTGCCCTCAGGACCTGGCTGAGCCAGCAGAAAATGCTGTGTGATTTCCATAGGGCAGTTTTCTGACGAATCTGTTAATCACAGAGTTGGGTGAACCTCTTAAGGAGGGGGGAATGAGAGATGCACCCTTACACCATCCTCTCATTACTTGAGTTCAGCTATTAAAATGAAAGTCTACAGTGGGTAGTGCAGGACATTTTCTTATTACTGGGTGAGGGCTCTTGTTTAAGCCTGTCCAATGGAATATGGTGCCTGAAGAAGAGAAGGCTCCAGGGAAACCTTATGAAAGCTTCTTTTTACTGGGTGGGGCTTTTTGTTTAAGCCTGTCCAATGGAATATGGTGCCTGAAGAAGAGAAGGCTCCAGGGAAACCTTATGAAAGCTTCTTTTTACTGGGTGAGGTCTTTTGTTTAAGTCTATCCAATGGAATATGGTGCCTGAAGAAGAGAAGGCTCCAGGGAAACCTTATGAAAGCTTCTTTTTACTGGGTGGGGCTTTTTGTTTAAGCCTGTCCAATGGAATATGGTGCCTGAAGAAGAGAAGGCTCCAGGAAAAACTTATGATGGCTTATCAGTACTTAAAAGGGGTCTACAATAAAGATGGGGACAGAGGTCTTAGCAGGGCCTGTTGGGACAGGACAAGAGCAGATGGTTTGAAACCAGAAGAGGGAGACTTATATTAGATAAAAGGAAGAAATGTTCAACACTGAGGGTAGTGAGACACTAGCTTGGGTTGCCCAGAGAGTTGAGAGATGAACCATTCTAAGCCAGGTTGTTTGGGGCTCTGAGCAACCTGGTCTTGTTGAAGTTGTCCCTTGTGACTGTGGGGGTGTTAGACCAGATGGCCTTTAAAGGTCACTTTCACCTCAAATCATTCTATCATTTCTAAGAATTGAGATTTTGCAGCCCTGGTGACTCTGAGCTCGCCCAAATGAACAGGGTGATCTGTGACCTACAAGTTTTGCAGAGGTGAACGTGAGCAGCACTACTCCTGGTCGCCAGCTTTCGCTTCAAGAGTAGATTCACCCAGCTCTTTTTGCTAGGGAAATGTGCAGAATGCTTCAGTTGGGATTACATTTACGCCATTGGTGATAACTGAGAAGTGTTTCTAAGAAAGAGACAAGCAGGCAGTTGGCCTCTATCTTAGTTTTCTTTTGCATAAACTTCTGATTTTGAAAAATTCCTTTCCAAACTTTCCCAAACCTGGCTTGAATTACTCTAGTCAGGCCAGTTCACAGTTCCAAGGGTGCCATTTCACCTGCTGCTGCAAGTTCCCTTCTATTTCCTATCACCTTTCAATTCTCAGCAATTTTATCACTCCCAAAGTTTTGCATCATACGAAGTTAAACATAGGAAGGAATATCGCTGCCCATGCACAGACCTTTCACAGAGACACTTCCATTACTCCTTAGAAGAAACCCAGAACTAATTCCCTCCTGTGTCCCTAGCCAAAGACACATTTTCTGCCTATAGGACACCTGTCAAAGAGGAACAGGCTTTGTGTTAAATAAACAAAAATCATTTGGTGAGCAAGCTCGGAGAAGAGAGAAGAACCAGCCAAGTTCCGGATATCCTGGACAGCAGTTTTTGTGCTTCCTCCAGCTGCCATGAAGAAAAATATCACCTCTTTCTGGCCAATTTGAGTTTTATTTTCAGCCCAAGGATCATGCAGGAATGGCTGGATAACGTAGATGAAATTTTCTCTCTTGCCTAATGTAATCAAAGGCTTAGAGGACAAGGTAAATGACGGCATGAGCTATAATTAAATGTTCTTGGGCTTGAGATGCCTAACTAATATGAGTGTCAGGAGCAGGGTGAAAAATGAGCTGAAACACGTGCAATGGACCTGCATGGAGATGTTCCTTCTCTCTGTGATGGGCCAGTATTAAAAGGTCACATTCCAGCAGCGGTAAGATATGGTAGTGTTCAGATGTCTCTCAGCTTTGGGCTTGCCGAGTGTATTGTGAAGTTAAGGAAGGTCTTAGGGCTTCTCTCTGGGTACAATGCAGTGAAATGAACTGTGGTCAGCTTCGTGGAGAGGGAAGTTGTTGAGATAGAGGCATGACTTGTTGTGACTGCTGATCGATACCTGCCTGAACAATCGATACCCACCTGAACATGAGCCAGCAGTGTGCCCAGGTGGCCAAGAGAGCCAATGGCATCCTGGCCTGCATCAGGAATGGTGTGGCCAGCAGGAGCAGGGAGGTCATTCTGCCCCTGTACTCTGCACTGGTTAGACCACACCTTGAGTACTGCGTCCAGTTCTGGACCCTCCAGTTTAAGAGGGACATTGAGATGCTTGAACGTGTCCAGAGAAGGGCAACAGGGCTGGTGAGAGGCCTTGAGCACAGCCCTACGAGGAGAGGCTGAGGGAGCTGGGATTGTTTAGCCTGGAGAAGAGGAGGCTCAGGGCAGACCTTATTGCTGTCTACAACTACCTGAGGGGTGGTTGTAGCCAGGAGGAGGTTGCTCTCTTCTCTCAGGCAGCCAGCACCAGAACAAGAGGACACAGCCTCAAGCTACGCCAGGGGAAATGTAGGCTTGAGGTGAGGAGAAAGTTCTTCACTGAGAGAGTCATTGGACACTGGAATGGGCTGCCCAGGGAGGTGGTGGAGTCGCCATCCCTGGAGCTGTTCAAGGCAGGATTGGACGTGGCACTTGGTGCCATGGTCTAGCCTTGAGCTCCGTGGTAACAGCTTGGACTTCATGGTCTATGAGGTCTCTTCCAACCTTGGTGATACTGTGAGACTGTGATACTGTGACTGTGGCTAAACCTTTGATGTTCAGGGCAGAGGTTTTGCCTCACTGATGGCTGGCAGGCTCATGGTTAATGACACTCATGAAAAGATGATGTGGCCTTGTTGAACTTGCCCTGGATCAAAAGCCCAGCTATGTGGTGCTAGAAATCTTCCTAATTGCTTCTGATACCATGCATGGACATTCACACTTCTTCAAAGGCTGTCTGTGGTCTATGATGAGGTTCTTGTGCCTCGAATCCAAACACAAGATGAGTCAGCAGATAGATGCAGACAGGCAGGATTGATCTAGTGTCTGCTGGGCTACTCTGTCTCCCTGTTGAGTTCCTGCTTAGCTTTTTCATTCTCTCTTGACCTTCATAGGCTTCTTTTCATACACCCCTCCCTTCAAACTGTGTCTTATAGAAATCCCAGTTTCCCTCTTCCTAATTCAGCAGCTCAGCTTGAATCAGACAAAGAAATTGAAACAAAGAGCAGGGCAGCTCAGAGAAAACTGAGTTGCTGCACGTTTTAATTTACTGCAATTTTCCTGCCTGCAGGAACTTCTGGGCATTTTATTTGGTAAAGTGTGAAACTATGTGAGTGCTGGGAGGTGGAGGCTTTTCTATCTTAAGCAGATACTGTGTGACTGTTTATCCACCAGCTAAGAAAATGTTTTTGCAGTTGGCTGATGTTCAGTCCCATGAATAATATTTTGCAGAGGAGTTTGCTCTGTGATTAGCACAAAATGATCTGTGCACGTCTAGAAACAGCATTATGGTTACTCTGCCCCAAGAACAGGGCAGGATTTTGAAATCTCTCTTGCTCCTTGGAATATCTGTGTTTGCCTTGGCATCCAGGCCATGTAGAATGTAGGAACCCCACGGAGGAAAAATGGATGAACAGAGGAGAAGTTGCTTTATTCTGCGCAGACTGCGAGTGGAATGTGATCTCTGAATCAACCATCTCGTTCCTTAGGATAACTGAAAAACATTCAATTACTCATGGTAGGGTGGAGCCAATGCTGCAGGCTTGTTTGAATCCCATTCGTGTTCAGCCTAGAGAGAAAGGCAACTATTGGAAAGAGTTCAGTGGAGGCTATGAAGATGCTGAGGGGACAGGAACATCTCTGTGAGGAGGAAAGGCTGAGAGATCTGAGGCTATTTAGCCTGGGGAAGACTGAGAGGGGGTCTTCTCAGTGCTCAGCAAGAGCTAAAGGGTGAGGGGCGGGGCAATAGAATAGACTAGACTAGACTAGACTAGAATAGAATAGAATAGAATAGAATAGAATAGAATCAACCAGGTTGGAAGAGACCTCCAAGATCATCCAGTCCAACCTAGCACCCAGCCCTAGCCAGTCAACTAGACCATGGCACTAAGTGCCTCATCCAATCTCCTCTTGAGCACCTCGGGGGACAGTGACTCCACCACCTCCCTGGGCAGCCCATTCCAATGCCAATCACTCTCTCTGCCAACAACTTCCTCCTAACATCCAGCCTCTACTTCCCCCGGCACAACTTGAGACTGAGGATGGAGTCAGACTCTTTTCGGTGGTGTCCAGCAACAGGACAATGGGCAGTGGGCACAAACTGGAACTCAGGAGGTTCCATCTAAACATGAGGGGAAATTGTGATTCTTTGCTCTGAGGGTATCAGAGCCCTGGAGCAGGCAGCCCACAGAGGTTGTGGAGTCTCCTTCTCTAGGTAGATTCTAAACCCACCTGCACATTGTGACTCTGGGCAAGCTGCTGTGAGTGACCTCACTTTAGCAGGGAGGTTGGACTGGATGATCTCCAGAGATCTCTTCCAGCATTTGCCATGCTGGGATTCTGTGTTTCTTCTCTCTCTCAGGAAGACCCGTTGCTTTTGAGCTACCTGAGCCTAATCCTTCTTTTATCCTTGGGTAAATCAGCAATCCACCATTCAGATTAGTGGCATTCCCTAGTGATTTATCAGGATTCAGCTTCTGGGGATGGGAATTTCAGATCCTACTTCTCTCATTATTGGAGGAATCCTATAGATAGCAAATATAAGTTTGCTCTCAGATTCTTTAGAAATGAATCCTGTAAATTCAAGAGTCTTCAGGCTACATGATGAATGTCAGGTTTAGGACCATCACAATATGAAGATTTCCTTGAATTTCATTCTCTCCTTCTTACAAAGGCAGACCAAAGACTCCCCAAATCGATGTTGGATTGATCCATGTACAACCTGTGTAAAGTTGGAGTAATGCTTTGTTCAGGCAACCAGCAACAGAACAAGGGGACACAGTCTCAAGTTGTGCCAGGGGAGGTCTAGGCTGGATGTTAGGAGGAAGTTCTTCACAGAGAGAGTGATTGGCATTGGAATGGGCTGCCCAGGGAGGTGGTGGAGTCACCATCCCTGGAGGTGCTCAAGAGGAGACTGGATGAGGCACTTAGTGCCATGGTCTGGTTGACTGGATAGGGCTGGGTGCTAGGTTGTTCTGGATGATCTTGGAGGTCTCTTCCAACCTGGCTGATTCTATGATTCTATGTCTATGTGTTTTTTGAACATCTCCAGGGATGGTGACTCCATCACTTCCTTGGGCAGCTTGTTCCAGTTCCTGACACTTGCCTCACTCAAGATGAGTCTACTAAGACCCCTCTGTTTTGTGCATATTATCATTTGGAAAACATTCATTGTCAGAAGGTATTTTTTCGCCCATGCCTGTTGATGTGTTTACAGAGCTCCACTTTTTGTTTTGCAAGCAGCATACAAAGTGTGCCTTGGGAAAATATTTGCAGCAGCCTTGGCAAGGGCAGAGTCAGCTTTGCCCTGTGCTTCCTGCAGGTCCACGGGGAACCTGCTCTCCTGAACAATGGGTCCCAGCCATCAACCCTCAATGGCTTGACCTTTTCATGTTTTGGTTGCAAGTCGCTGTGTGCACACAACATCAGCTGGACTTTCTCAGCCCCAATTGTTTGAAACTGCCTGAAAACTTCCTATTGAGCAAAGAGATTAAAATGACCACATTGGTTTCCCTCACCCCCCACCTGCTTGGCATCTACAAAATAACTCTATTAGTACAGTTTCTACAATGGTGGTATATTGTTATTTCCTGCTCACACACCTGATGATTTAACACCCCATGCTGACTTGAGAAACAAATGTATTTTTGAGCTTATTAAGGCTGTTAATTAAGTTAAAGGGAGAAAGATTTCGATGTGACACATAGAAATGAAATGGTAATTTAAGGCTGACATAGAAACAGGATAGAGGTGATGGGAAAAAAAGCAAGGGGTTAAGAGCAAGCAGGAAGGGAGCATCAACACTGGGAGTGTGTTGCCTGGGTCTGGCTGCCTGAAACTTTGGGAGCTCTTTGGGTCATCCTTTGATGTGCTTTTCTTCCCTGAGAGTGAAAGGATCATAGAATGGGTTAGAAGGGACCTTTCAAGGTCATCCAGTCCAACGCCCCTTCAGTCAACGTGGACATCTTCAACTAGAGCTGATTGCTCAGAGCTCCAAAAAGTCTGACCTGGAGTAGTTCCAGGGATGGGGCACTCACAACCTCTCTGGAGAACCTGGGCCAGTGTTTCACCACCCTCAGTGTAAAAAACTACTTCTGTCTAGTCTGAATCTTCTTCTTTTAGCTTAAACCCATCCCCACCTTGTCCTGTCTCAAGAGACCCTGTTAAAAAGTCTGTTCATGTTTTCCTTGTAGAGCACTTTTAAATACTGAAAGGCCACAGCCTCCCTGAAGCCTTCTCTTCTCCAGATGGAACAACCCAAACTCTCTCAGCCTTTCTTTATAGCCTTCTGGTTAGCTTTACTCAAAGCCTGAGCTGTGGCATCTATGTGTTTCTTTGTCTCATCCCTGTTTCAGCATCCCTCCCTATCAGGGCTTTTCAGAGGAAATCAGTTCTCTCCATTTCACAGAGGTGCAGATGTCAACTTGCCCATTGCTGGAGAAAAGGAGGTTATTACAGCTTAGCACTGCAAGGTCCTTCCCAGTCACTGTAAAATGCCCATCTCCCTTTCCCAGGAGAGGAACAGGTCTGTTAGTTGTAACTCTTCTAGCTTACAACAAGATAAAGGTCCACTCTTCCTGTTCTCTGACAAATAGAAAGCAGGAGTCTGGAGCTGTACAGGGAAAACTGGAAGAACATTTCCTCTGGAAATCACAGGCTGAGGTCCTGAGTGATGCCATTTGCCAGACTGAACTATTCCAGAGGCAGCCAACCTCATGCCTGTTCCTCAGCTGCTGTGCCAGAGAGCCACCAGGAGTTACTAGACCAGACATCTCTGGCTTGTTCTGGGATCTGTTTGCATGATCAGACTGTTCTCATCCTGTCAGGGAGCACTGGGAAGCTTCTGGGGTCAGCCCTGGACTCCCATCTTCCTGGGCATTCCAAAATGGGAGCTAAACCTTGGTTAGGTGATTTGTGCATATGGTCTACAGCACTNTCTGAAGGAAGCCTACAGGAAGGCTGGGGAGGGACTATTGACAAGGTCTGGTAATGTTAGGACGAGGGGGAATGGGTTTAAACTGGAAGAGAGGAGATTTAGACTGGATGTTAGGAGGAAGTTCTTTACAGTGAGGGTGGTAAGGCACTAGAACAGGTTGCCCAGGGAGGTTGTGGCTGCTTCCTCCCTGGAGGTGTTTAAAGCCAGGCTGGATGAGGCCTTAAGCAACCTGCTCTAGTGGGAGGTGTCCCTGCCTATGGCAGGGGGTTGGAGCTGGATGATCCTTGAGGTCCCTTCCAACCTAAACCATTCTATGATTCTATAAGTAACCTCTATTCCTGCATCTTCTTCAAGTGCCTTGGTCAAGGCAGGGATCCACTTGCTGTGATGCACAGCTGATCCTATCCTACCTTGAGAAAACCTCTTTCCTGCCCTAACCTTCAAACTGTAACTTTTTTGAAGCATACTGGGATTATCAAGGTTTGGATTAGCAAGCAATTTCCTGAGTTTCTCAACATCATAAATGAGGTCAAAAAGGTCTTTTTGAATGGAACCCATTAATCTCCTTGTTGTTAGCAAGGAAATGTTGAAAAGTGCAGGTGTTAACAGTCGCTGTGTTATTTTTGGGAGAATGTGAACTGAAACACTCACAGGAAGCGTAGTATTCCCCTGCCAGCATCCTGGAGTATTATTTTAGGCAGCAGAACTAAGGGTTATGTGCAGGATTATGCTTTCATCACACCTTTAGGGCTAGAGCACTTCATGTGCAAGAATTTTTTGCCTGGAGCATTGCTTTTCTCTGTCTGTCGTCCGCTGGTTGTGGAAATTGAATTAACCACCATGGTCCCTGTCAACCAACAGCATTAGGATGCAGCTCTTGGATCAGTGGGACAGAAGTAGTTCACCAGATCACAGAAGGAATGCTGCTGTCCTTTGAGGGATCATTTTAGCTTGCTCTGAAATATGGCAAGGCAGGGATATTCATTCCCCCAGATTCTCTTTGAAAGGCTTTTTCAGCAAAGCCTTTCTACTGGATATGATCACAGGTGGAAGCAGCCATAGGGATCTGGATCCAATATTCAGTGTTTGCTGACTTTAGGACTAGACTCTGGGGCAGGAGAAAGAAATTAATGGGAAGGGATTGGATGTGTGGGAAGGTGATGGAGTGAGGTCACAGAGTGCATGAGTAGTAGAACAAATCATAGAATCATAGAATGGTTTAGGTTGGAAGGGACCTCAAGGGTCATCCAGCTCCAACCCCTTGCCATAGGCAGGGACACCTCCCACTAGAGCAGGCTGCTCAAGGCCTCATCCAGCCTGGCCTTAAATGCCTCCAGGGAGGAAGCATCCACAACCTCCCTGGGCAACCCGTTCCAGTGTCTCACCACCCTCACTGTAAAGAACTAAATCTGAATTAGAAAGAGTTTAAGCCATCATATATCTGCTGCCTTCTGCTGCTTCTCCTAACTGAACTCCCGAACCCTGTAGCTAAGGTAAGATCCATACCCTTATAACAATACAGGCTTGTTTCCAGAACACATCTAAACATGTTCACCAGTTGAAGGGAATTCAAACTGTCTGAACTTCTCTGTATGCAGTGGACAGAATTGTGATACATTCTGGTGGCAAGGAAAACAAGGACACAGAACAAAATCAATAGCCAAATTAACATCAAGGGTAGTAAATAAGGCAACTTGGCAGCAGCAGGATTTTCCAAGCACTGATGCCTTAGTATCATATGGCTGTGGAATTGCTTGTTCTTGCAAAGAATGACCTTATGTGGATGCCTCTGCCTAGCCAGACAGCGTTAAAGCCACATCATGGGATAAATGTCAGGCAGCACTGGTGGCTGAGTGAATGTGCTGGCTGCAGAAACTTTCCCCAGTGACATGAGATAGTTATAAAAAGAATTAGCTCCACAGAGATTCGTTAGGGAAGCCGTCCAGGATCCCTCCAGAAATTAATGACTCTCAAAGATGAAGGCCATGATGTTGCTTTCTGATACAGAATTGCTGAGTGGAAGAACAAAGTCACCTCAAACTTCTCCAGCTATTTGTTTTGGTCTGTTCTCCCATTTTAGAGTGGTTACTGGAATACATCAGCTCTTTGGCCAGTAGGTCTGGTAAGGAGAGGCCACCCATAGACTGAGCTTTTCCTATCAGGTGATTAAAATCTAGAATAAAACCAAACCAGAAACTCACAGAATACAGGAGAAATTCACTTCCCACCTCCAGCAACCTGCCTTGCACTACTGCTCTGGCAGGCCAAGCCTTTTTCTTCTGAATGTCTAGCATGTGAGATGGGTTAGTCATCTCCAGGCACTCTTCCAAGGAGCTCTTTATGGGTTACAAGTTCTTTTTTAGGGTTTGTGGAGTTTTGACTAACAAAGGAGACACAGCTTTTCAACCCTGCAGGAGCACTCTTGGCCAGAGAAAGTGTGGATGCTCAAGATCTGCTCCAGTCGTGACTATGGACTTCAAATTAAGTGATGGGACCTCTACGTCACTATCAGGTCTGCAGATATGAGCCAAATGAGTCTTTTAACTTCATGATGTCTCAGTTACTAGATTTGCAACCAGTTTGCCTAGTTCTGTGACTAATCAGGTGCATCACACTGGGTTTAGTGCTGACTCAGAGGTTCCAGAAAAGAACACTATTTTTTCTGGTGACCTCAAGGCGAACAATGGACCCAGGAAGTTCTCAGGAGTATAATGCTGGCAACTGTCTGATATAATCCAAATTGAATGTTTTCCCCAGATAATAGGCTAGAAGTGTCTCAACATTTTCAACTCTCTGTTTGCTTAGTGTGTTAAATCTTACTCCCCAAGGAGGATGGACATTTAAGTGGGTCAGGCTGATAGGCAACCATCCTAGCCCACCGACACTGTCCTGTTTCCGATAGGGGTACCAGTGATTGCTGGCCACTAAAAGACACAAGGAGGATAACTTCCCAGCAACCAAAGCTATAAATACTCTCTTTCACCTTAAATTAGATTAATAAAGATACTCCCTTCTCTTAAATGCACTAATTTAACATAACACACTAACTCCCCAGCACTTCCCTCTCCCTCTCTTTTTTTTTTACCTGACATCTGTTCAAACATCTGCTCAGCAGGACAGGAATGAATCATATTACGCTGATTATATTTGCTTAATTCTACCATGTAGTCTTTGATCCACATCAGGTCGACATGCCTAGCCAGATACCACGAAAACCAAACCTCAAGCTGTCTGTTATTGCACCAAACAACTACAACAAAAGGCCCAGATCTGGATTGTTGGCTGCACCCACACAGGAAAAAAAAACCATTCCTTGTTCACAGGCTGCTGTTTCCAAATCGACTGGCTCTGCTGAGGGGAAAGCTTTTAGAATAGAATCGTAAGATCTATGAGAGTCCAATCACTCTCTAACTTCACCAACTCTGATACTGAGCCACGTCCCTCAGCACCACATCTCCATATCTTGTAAATGCCTTCAGGCATGGGGATTCAACCACCTCTCTGGGGAGCCTGTTCCAGTGGCTGAGAACCCTTTCAATGAAGAAGTTTCTTTTGTTATCCAATGTAAACCTTTCCTAGTGCAACTGTAGGCTGTTTCCTCTTGTCCTATCACTTGCTCCTAGGGAGAAGAGACTGAGCCTACTTAACTAGAATCTCCTTTCAGGGAGTTGTAGGGAGAGATAAGGTGTCCCCTCAGCCTTCTTTCCTCCAAACTAAACCACCCCAATTTCCTCAGCAGCTCCTCACAACCTTTTTCTCAGGACCATTCACCAGCTTTGTGTTGCTTGAATGTTTCCCCATAAAGGGTAGTCTGTAGCAGAATGTAGATTTCCTCCGGATGAGGAAGGCTCTCTTCTCTTCTCTTCTCTTCTCTTCTCTTCTCTTCTCTTCTCTTCTCTTCTCTTCTCTTCTNTTCCGTTCTCCTCTCCTCTCCTCTCCTCCTCTCCCTTCTCCTCTCCTCTCCTCTCCTCTCCCTTCTCCTCTCCTCTCCTCTCCTCTCCTCTCCTCTCCTCTCCTCTCCTCTCCTCTCCTCTCCTCTCCCACAACACATGAGGTTTCATTAGACCTGTTCACAGAGCCTGCACCCCAAAGGACATCATTTCTCTGATGGTACTCAAACGCATTCAACATCCACCCTGGACTCCCCCAGGGCTGTTCCTTCATCAGTTGTTCCAAAATCCTCATTAAGTCTTTGGAAGAGGAAACTACCTTTTCCCTATTACATCATTCTGAAAGGGATGCTGCAGTAAGAAGAGGATCACAAGCACTTTGATTTTTCCCTGTGTGTATCATAACCTTTGGCATTCGATCTAAATGAGCTCTACACACATGCATGACAATTCTCCTCCACTGCTATATAGGATTTCTCCAGCATTTGCCCTTTCCAAAGAGCTGTTTAGAATAATCCCCTGGATATGTGACTCAGAAGATTTCTTTTGATTAAAAAAAGATAAAAGGAAGAAGAAAGGAGAATTCAAAATCACCTAAGCCAAATGATTTTATTCCATGGTTTTAATTAGATGGTTGGGAGCATACCAAAATTGAGTTACCCCACGTTTGGAAGCCTCTCAGGCAGCCATACAAATTACTTGGTTAAAACTAAAAGCTTCAGAAATCCCATGGATTATGTGGAGGCCCAGCATAAAGCTTCTCAAGGCAAGTCAGAAGAGGAAAAAGCTGGTTTTATTTACATTTGTTGAAGTGCTCATCGAGGTAGGATACACAGCACAGCAAAATGATCATCTTCTCATATTGATTCTTTTTTCTTGTTCCTAAGATAATATCAAGCTGTCCGAGTCCAGGACAGTAAAAGAGAGAACTTCAGAACTGGAAAAGAAAGCTGGAATGACCAAAACAGGCTCTCTTTATCCAGTACACAGAATCCCAGCATGGTAGGGGTTGAAAGGAACCTCTAAGGACCAACTAGCCCAATCACCTTGCATAAGCAGGTTCACCCACAGCAGCTTGCCCAGGATCACTATGTCCAAGCAGGTTTGGAATCTCTCCAGAGAAGGAGACTCCACAACCTCTCTGGGCAACCTGCTCCAGGGCTCCTGCACCTTCACAACAAAGAAGTTTTACCTTATGTCTTAGGTTCCAGTTTGTGCCTGTTGTCCTTTGTCTTGTCACTGAGCACTACTGCAAAGACTGTCTCCATCCTCCTGCTCTGCAACCTTTTGACTCTTGCTGGGCATTGATCAGATCCCCTTTTAGGCTGCTGTTTTCCAGGCTAAACATCATCAGGTCTCTCAGCCTTCCCTCCTCACAGAGATGCTCCAGTTCCCTTGGCGTCTTCATAGTCTCGGCTGGACAATGTAGAGGGGGAGGAGAATCTCTTTGTTACTTCCTCCCAACATTTCTTGTGATGTGTTGAGGCAAACTGGAGATCTTCCCCTAGTGACATTGCTTGTGAAGAAGTTGCCTGCAGCTAAGTTAAGAGACAGTTAATCAAAGGTCTGGAGTGTCTGTAGAATCTGCAGGATATCTGTAGCTGTCAACAAGGCTTGTTTTGAGCACCCAAGGTAAACCAGGGCACAGAGGTAGGAGGGCATGGAAATGCTTTGATTAAGATGTATCCTGCGTGCAAAACTTGTGGATGAGCCCATAGGCTGGACCTCAAAGCAGCCTTTGGTCCCAGCCAAGCTTTTGTGGTCTGCTCATAACTACAGGCTTTTCCCTTTATTCCATTTTTATTGCCTGTGTTTTGAGGAATGGTTTCACTCTTTAAAGAAAAAAAAAATCAGCCTGTAACTGGTTAAAAATGAAAATAAAGGACAAAGGAAATAGAAAAGGTTGTGGGGTCTCCTTCTGTGGAGACTTTCAAGGCCTGGATGTGCTCCTCTGTGATCTGTGTTGGATAGTGTTGTCCTGCTCAGGCAGTGGGGCTGGACTCGATGATCTCCTTGGGTCCCTTCCAACCCCTAACATCCTGTGAGCCTGTGATCCTGTGCTGTAGAAATTCTCTGGGTATCCCACTTTTCCCCAGCAATAAAAAGGTGGGGGGAGGCAAAAATCCTCAATAAAACTCCATGCCCAGGGAAAGAAAATGTCTTCACCCAAATGTTATTGGTTGGTCATAGCTTTGTTGTCTTGGAAAGGGCAAAATGTGTGTTGAGTGCTTTCCAGCTGGTTTGAATTGGGATGTTACTCACATTCCTTAGAGATTTGTGTCAGGGTCACCTAGAATGGGTGGATGAGTAGACTTGTGCAGCCTCAGCACCAGTCCAAATTAAATAACAAGCGATGCTGATGACATGGTTTGTTTCCAGGTCTGATGTGCTGGGGAGCCCAATGCTCTCCAAGGATGGACGAGGAGCGGAGGAGAGGCTGACGCTCGCTCCAGGCATTGAGCAGTTTCTTCATCTTGATGTGTTTGGGTGTTTTCTCAAGCCAAGTTTCCTTGTTTTTGTCCTGCTTCCCTGCTCCTTTCCTGGTACAATTCACAGACACACACACACACACAAAGCTGTTTATAGTGCTTAAGACGCCTCATAAATAAGCCAGGAGGTTTGTAAGGATTTACTGGAGCCCTGCCGGTACCTGCCAGCCTCTTGTGTTTAGATGTGGGTGTCCTCTGAAGGGGTTTTTTACTCCTTTCAGACCTCAGAGCTGTTTAAAAGGACTCTAGAAAAATGTTTGACTGCTGGAGTTTTGGAGATTGAGCTTTTTAGGTTTCTGGAGTCCACCTAGCTGATTCTCATCCCTCTCTCCACTTTTCTGATTCAAGGTTTCTTTGTAAGTCATTTTGCATGAAACACTGAATCCCCTTTGAGCTGGGGCATTGCAAATGGGACCCTGCCTCTGGCCTTTATCATCTTATGAACATTGAGATTCCTATGCTAAAGCAATCATGGTAGCCATGGAGTAATTTAGGTTGGAAGGGACTTCTGAAGGTCTCTGGTCTGTCAAAGCACGACTGGCTTTGAAGTTGCACAAGGTTGCTCAGGTCCATCTAACTTCTTACAGGCAGGCATCTGCCAGAGCTGGCAGTGTTCAGCTTCTCTCTGGCAGAAAGGCCAAGCACTTTAAGCATCCCAGAAAGCCAGATGGTTTCCTGAGTTCCCCTGGAGCAATTTCTCCAGGCTGGATTGGAGGAAGCTCAGCAGAGGGGCATGGAGGATCGAAGCTTTCATTCCTGGTTCCAAAAAGTCACCCTTGTAACACCTTACCCTGCTCAGGAGGAGGGGGAGGGAGGGGAAATTAAAGCAAAGCAAGGACCAATTGGCCAGCTAAATCATCCAACAGCAAAACAGATGCAAAAGCATGACAGTTTCTTCTTTGTCTGCTGGCCAGTTCTGTTCCTCAGGATTTCAATTACAAACCTCAATGCCTGGAGGTGGCAGGAAAGGTTTAAATTGTTCCACACAGGATTGCAGCAGAAAATGTATTTATTTTTCCTGAGGTGGATGGGGTCATGGTGATTTCTCATCACTGGGTTCCTCACCATGGGCACGCTGTAGGGGGAAGTGTGGACTCTCGTTGGGCTTCCAGAGAATTTACTTTGAAACCTCTCGCAATGCCTCTGAGAGTAAGAAAAATGTTCCCATTCATTAATGCTCTGGTGCAAGAGGGAGGGAGAGGAGAGGGAAAGGACATGGTCAGCTAGAATAAATGCAGCATTGCTCGGATTAAAGGTAAGGAGGAGGCAGAGCGAAGCATCATTTTTCACGGGGGGAGAAAAGAACTAAACTTTAAAAGGCATGGTTCTGCCAGAGCTCAGTGCAGCCTTTCTATTATTCTCACTGCTGCAAGCTGAAAGGGATCTTCTGAGATTTGTTGTAGTCTGTGGGTTTGGATTCTGAGCAGCTAGCTGAGCTCCTCTGACACATGAGGAAACCAGAGTGGATTAAGCCTCTACCCATCTGCAGACCAGTCTGGGAAGCTGACAAAGTAGTTGTAACATTGACAAGATGGGAGAAATTATATCTCCATCTGTCACATGTCTGCCACCTATTTTCTCTGTCCCTTGAAAAGCTCTCGATCCAGCCTGCAGGAACAAGTTCCTGTCCTAATAAGTTACTAAAACTTCAACCAGATCAACCAAGTTTTCCTCCTGGATCTGTGAATTCTTAGCTGGACATATGTGCAACGGCTCCGCTTTTTGTGGTGGTGGAAAGACGCCACGAGCTTTTCTTCTGCCTAAGTAAGAGTCAAGAGAAAAAGGGTGGTAGGGTCAGAGATGAGATTTTGCCTGGTGCCATGGATCAGGGTGCACTGCCCCCTCTGCAGCCTCCTCTGTCTATCCTCCTCACCTTAGTAAGGAAGCTGGAAAATCACCCAAGCTCAGCCCGTGCTTGACACCAAGCTCAGCCCATCTGCCTTGTGGAGCCTGCAGCAAAATTCATTTCCTCAGCTTGCCAGCTAAAAAAAACCATTATCACTTTCTTCATAACCATAACCAAGGCAAGATTAAAGGTGACCATGTAAGTGTTGAAACTATATAAGGTCTGATTAATTTCCTTGTAGTAAAATCCCATTTAGCCTGTACTTGCAGGAAGAGGAAGGTTTCTGTGTGCAGAAAACTGCTTTACCCCTCATAAGATGAGCTTGGCTTTCATTTACTATCTCCAAAGACCAAATCTTATCTATCTATACATTTATTTAAAATGTGCAGAGGGACTTTGCTGTTTTTCTGGGTATTGAAGCTTGCAGGAGATGTATGACATATGATTTTAAACTTCTATTTAACTTCTCCAAGTCTGCAAGCACTTAGAGACTGATGCTGATCTTTACAAACCTATCCCCATCCAAGCTTACACTGTTCATTGCACATTATATCACTAGAAAGGAATTGCTGATGGAAGTGACAGGACCTGGCAGTAGGATTTCAACCACTGAGCAGCTTCTTGCCCTCGCTTTGCTTTCAGCAACCTTATTAATCATTAAATGAATCAAAGCAGAAATTTCCAAGAAAAAAGGACTAATCTCTCATAATAAACATCACAATTCTGAGTCCTTGTAAGGACCAAGGTGTCAAGGAGGCTTTTTTTGTTTGAATTTTTTTTTTAGCTTGCAAAGAAATCATAGGGAGATCACAGAATCAGCCAGGTTGGAAGAGACCTCCAAGATCATCCAGTCCAACCTAGCACCCAGCCCTAGCCAGTCAACTAGACCATAGCACTAAGTGCCCCATCCAGGCTTTTCTTGAACACCTCCAGGGACAGTGACTCCACCACCTCCCTGGGCAGCCCATTCCAATGGCAAATCACTCTCTCTGTGAAGAACTTCCTCCTAACATCCAGACAATGGTCCAACACCTGACCCTGAAATTGTCTCTACTGTATGAACCCCATCAAGCTGAAGTTTTGTCAGTGGAAGCTTAGCCATTGGGTTGTCTTGTGTCTGTACAAATCTCCAGCCATGTCAGTCAAAGTCCTGTGCTCATGCTGCTAACTATTACTTAAAGCCAGTGGCTGCTTCATTTGGGACTGAAGATGTCTAGCAGTGGCTATAAGAGCTGAGGATGGTTTGGTGGGAAGAGGAGTGGAGCATGAGCCTTTTAATCTGAAGACTGGCAGAGGTAAAACAGACTTAGTCAAGTGCAGGGTCACAGCCAAATTGAATGGAGCTGTAGAGGATGAAAGAACGGTGAAGAGATGAAGATCCTCTCCAAGAGGCAGAGATAGATTTTACACTCTGCTGTTGCATACATATGTGTTGTGCAGCATGGAAAAATGGGCTAATGCTATCTATATGCTTCTTGTGGCCCTAAATTCAATCTCTGAAGTCAGTGAGAAACTATCCACTGACCTTAAGAAAACTGGGGAAGGATCTCACAGCTGTGCTGTTGTCACGGACATGTTTGGTTCTTGTCTTGACCCAATACGTGAACATCACACTGGCTATGCTAATTGGAAGGTGGATACCCAGGGGGGTCCTTAATGTGTCTGTCACCTTAATGTGTCTGCCTCTGGGCTGTGCTTGTAAAGCACAAATAAGGGATGGTGATCTCCAGTGAGTTTGTGTGCTCCTGAGATTGCATCATTCGAGGTTGGCATTATCCAAACACCTTACATGGACCTAATTCTGTTGCAGGTCCCATTAACCTGCTCCCTAGGAGCAGGTGTTGATCTGTTGGAAGGTAGGAGAGCCCTGCAGAGGGACCTTGACAGGCTGGATG
>WAAF01010464.1:0-22015 GCA_013400475.1 Tricholaema leucomelas | reverse complement strand
TGGCTAGGGCTGGGTGCTAGGTTGGACTGGATGATCTTGGAGGTCTCTTCCAACCTGGTTGATTCTATGATTCTATGAACAGAGGTAGCACCAGGGAGTGGAACAATTAGCCCTGGGTGCATGCTGAAATTTGCTTTTTAGCTTGAAAATCAACACATTGCTTTTTTGTGAGTTGGAACATTGCAAGAACATAAAAGCTTAGAAATCAAAGGTTTCCTGTTATAAATAATCTCGTATCCCTTAGGCACTGAAGGGGAAAATATAGCCAAGATTAGATTAAAAGATTTTGGGGGTGTGTTGTGTTTTGGTTTGTTTTGGTTTTTTTTTTTTCAATTGAAAAAAAAAAAGTCTATAAATAACCTGTTGGTGGGAGGTTGAGGTGAACATTTCTTGTGGTTGGTTCACAGTATGCTTGTGAAAGAATATTTCATGCTTGTAAACACAAAGGAAGAAGGTCCAGTATTTGGTTGCTTTACAAATCCCATACAAAGCATGGAATCATAGAATGCTTTGAGTTGGAAGGTGCATTTCTAGGTCATCATAGAATCATAGAATGGTTTAGGTTGGAAGGGACCTCAAGGATCATCCAGCTCCAACCCCCTGCCATAGGCAGGGACACCTCCCACTAGAGCAGGTTGCTCAGGGCCTCATCCAGCCTGACCTTAAACACCTCCAGGGAGGAAGCAGCCACAGCCTCCCTGGGCAACCTGTGCCAGTGTCTCACCACCCTCACTGTAAAGAACTTCCTCCTAACATCCAGTCTAAATCTCCCCTCTTCCAGTTTAAACCCATTCCCCCTCATCCTGACATTACCAGACCTTGTCAGTAGTCCCTCCCCAGCCTTCCTGTAGGCTCCCTTCAGATACTGGAAAGCCACTCTAAGGTCTCCTCGAAGCCTTCTCTTCTCCAGGCTGAAGAGCCCCAACTCTCTCAGCCTGTCCTCATAGCAGAGCTGCTGCAGCCCTCTGATCCAATCCAATCCTCCTGCAGTAAGCAAGGACATTCCCAACTAGATCAGTTTGCTCAAAGCCTCACCAAACCTGAACATGAGGAACTGACATCTAAAGGCCTAAAGGTTTTAGATTTAAATACACTGTTGTTTTTTTTCAGTGCTGCATATCTGTGCCCAAATTTGTAATTCCTTTGCAAGTAGCAGCAGAGAAGACAGTGGATATTCCAATCCCAGTGCGCCAGGGGTTGGAAGGGATCTCTGGAGATCATCTAGTCCAATGCTCCTGCTAAATCAGGGTCACCTTGCCCAGGATCCACCCACAGCAGTTTGCCCAGGGTCACAATGTCCAGATGGGTTTGGAATGTCTCCAGAAGAGGACATTCTACAACTTCTTTGGGCAGCCTGCTCCAGGGCTCCAACACCTTCACAGCAAAGAAGTTTCTCCTCAAGTTTAGAAGGAACGTCCTGGGTTGCAGTTTGTGCCTATTGCTCCTTGTGCTGTTACTGGACACCACTGAAAAGAGTCTAGCCCCATTCTCTTGCCCACCACCCTTTAGCTGTTACAGGGCATTGAGAAGATCCTCTGAAGTCTCCAGATTGTATGGCTATACAAAAAATAGTGTGCTGCAGGACACAGTGATGCTCTTCAGAGAGCTGTGATGGTTCACAGGAGCACAGATACATGGTGTTGGTCTTTCAAAGAGTATTTAAACCCATTTCTGCCATAAATAGCGTGGAAGAGCTTTCTCTTTTCCATCTTGACCACTTATAGAGGTAATTCATTTGCTGTCAGATACCTTACCATCTCATGGCTGACCTCATGCCAAATACTCCTTGCCCCCTGACACCCAAGTGTTATGTATGGGAAGGAGCAAGGCCTAGACTCAGGAGGAGGGAAAGAGGAGGAAGAAGGGAACTCAGGCCAGCTTGGTTTTTCACAGTGACCACATCCTCAAGCTCTGGTATCCTCTGCCTCAGCATCTACCTAGGCTTGCAATTTGAAGGCAGACAGAGCTGAGACTTTTGTCATCCTGGAGTGAGGGTGATCACCTACAGTCCCCCCTTCTCTTAATGGGAATGAGTCCAGTTATGCAGATATGTATCAGTACAACTAAGTGTCCTTAGATTCTTTTCTGGACAACCTCCAAAATGTTTTGGTAGGGCTATGTTTCTGTTTTATTTCCAGCTTTTATAGTCTTGTAGATAATATATAAGTCAAATAAACTAGACTGGCTCCTCAGAGGGCTGGAGCACCTCTGCTATGAGGACAGGCTGAGAGAGTTGGGGCTCTTCAGCCTGGAGAAGAGAAGGCTTCGAGGAGACCTTAGAGTGGCTTTCCAGTATCTGAAGGGAGCCTACAGGAAGGCTGGGGAGGGACTACTGACAAGGTCTGGTAATGTCAGGATGAGGGGGAATGGGTTTAAACTGGAAGAGGGGAGACTTAGACTGGATGTTAGGAGGAAGTTCTTGACAGTGAGGGTGGTGAGACACTGGCACAGGTTGCCCAGGGAGGTTGTGGATGCTTCCTCCCTGGAGGCATTTAAAGCCAGGTTGGATGAGGCCTTGAGCAGCCTGCTCTAGTGGGAGGTGTCCCTGCCTATGGCAGGGGGTTGGAGCTGGATGATCCTTGAGGTCCCTTCCAACCTAAACCATTCTATGATTCTGTGATTCTATGATTCTTTGCTCTGCACTTATTCATATCTACCATTTCCATGCAAATAAAGAAAAAACCACACACACCTAGGGTCAGAGTCTTGTTCCATATCAGATTTGCTCCAAATTAACTGAATTGTAGGGAATATTCAAGAACGTTGTGGAAGTAACTTCTGGAGAGAGTAACCTGAACGTGTCTTGAGATGAATTTTCAGTGGGCATAACTACCAGCCCGAGTGTGTCAGGGAACCATTTACCCTTTCATGTTCTCTTTTTCTTTTTGCCTTTTATTTCCCCTTTAAATCCATATAGATGAACTTCTCTGTGCAGCTTGAAGTAACTTCAGCAAGCTTTTCCTCTGGTGAAAATTCCACTACCATGCAGGGCATGTGCCAGTTTGTTTGAATCGATTCCCTTTTGATACTAAACCCAAAGAAGGAATTTCTGCGTCGTAAAATGACCTGGTGCCAATATTTTTAGATCTAGCACTCGTAGGCAGCTCTGTTACAATGTGATTCTGCCTGACACAGCTGCAACAGCCAGTCATTAATAAGAGGATTAATGGCTAGAATAATAGCAATTCTCAGCAAACCAGGTGAACTGGGAGTGCTGGAACAAGTACTGTACAGAGTCTTACACACCATGCATGCATCCCTACACACACATATGGTTTCATAATACATCCTAGATTGCAAAGAACAAATGGAATTTGGGAATGATTTGGTTTACAGTTCCCTTAAGTAACATTATCTTGTTAAAGACATTAACCTCAGGCCTTTACTGTTATATATTTGCTTTTATTGTTTTCATCCTGGGGAGCAACCTGTAGGAGAGACACTCAGCAGGAAAAGAAGGTTCAAAGGGCATCAAAACATTGATTTTCAAGATGGCTGAACAGCTGTCTTGGGAGCACTGTGCAATTATGAAAAACAGACAGCCCTGTTTAGCCTTCCTTAATATTAAAAATATCCCCATACCTTCCAAGCTCTAATAACCAGGGCAAGATTTAACTTGGCATCATCTGCTTTTGCTCAGCGGGCTTTGGTGCCCCTACCTGGCAGCATGTAAGCAGATAAAATACATTCTCCTGAGCCCTATAGACAGCAAAATGCTGGAGGAAAGGCTGAACATGAGCCAAACTGCCTCTTCCAAAGAGATTTCCCCCAGCACAACTCTAGTGACCTACTTGGGTTTTGTTCTTTCCATTTACCCTCGGGGTTTTTGCTCAGTGTTTGTTTGCTGTGGGATTTTGGGTTAAGTACCTACAAATCTTAGAATAAACTTTAGGAATAATGTGTCCACATAAGGTGCTTGACAAGCCCACTTGAAAACCGCTCTGGAAGCTTCTGCACATGCTCTCCACAACTGCTCCTATTCCCCAAAGCAGGTGTTCTTCCTTGGTTGCCTTTTTCCTTGCTGAAAGCCAAAGAAGCTTTTTAAATGCCTTTGGCAACACCTATGCTCGCCAACGTGCTACCTAGGGAGAAGTTCTTTCACGTGATGAGTTGTGTCCTTTCCAAACCATTTGCTACAGTTTCTCACCTGTGTTTTAAATGAGCTGGGGAAGGGGTAATTCTGTACAGTCCCTGCTGTGTTGTCCCCTCGTAGGCTCAGCTGTGCAAGTGCTAAGAGCAGAGAGACCTAGGTTTCACAGAATCACAGCATAGTGGGAGTCGGAAGGCACCTCTGGAGATCATCTAGTCCAACCTCCCTGCTAAAGCAGGGTCACCCACAGTAGATTACCCAGGATCACAATGTCCAGGAGGTGGGTTTGGAATCTCTCAAGAGGAGGAGATTCCACAAGGGCTCTGGGCAGAACGCTCCTCCAGGATTCTGGTACCCTTGCAGCAAAGAAGTTTCTCCTCATGTTTAGATGGAACCTCCTGGGTTGCGGTTTGTGTCTCTTGCCCCTTGTCCTGTCACTGAGCACCACTTAAACAAGTCTGACCTCATCTTCTTGCCCCCCCACCCTTTATCTCTTTCCAAGCATGGATCAGATCCCCTCTCAGGCTGCTCTTCTCCAGGCTAAAGAGCCTCAGTTCTTTCAGGCTTTCTTTTTCCTAGAGATGCTCCAAATCCCTCAACATCTTTGTAGCCTCCACTTTACTTTCTCCAGTAGCTCCTTGTCTCTCTGTATTTGACTCAATGTGCTCACACGTGCTGGTTCCTTGGTTGTCTTCCCTGACGGCGTTGTCCTGTGCACAGCCTCATGCTCTGGGGTGGAGACAGTTTGCATCTCAAAGGCTGAGAACATAGGAGCTGGGTTATCTGTGGAGCCTTCTTCCTCGAGGCAAAACAAGTGCATTGGAGGTGACGCCAAAATAGACCAGACCATGAGAATGGGATATTCTGGGGAAACCCCAGCTGCTCCCAAGGGAAGGGGTAAAAAAACCCAGCAAAGTAAAATACATACTTTCTTTCAGTTCCATTACTCAAAAAGAACTCCGAGTTCCACTCAGCTCTTTCCCAAGTGAAATAGCTTCCTCTGCAAAGTACTTGGTACGCAGATGCCCCAGACACAATAACTTGCAAGGTCTTGCCTCAGGGTTTCCAATCTGGGGCAGCTTTCTCATTTAGTCACAGCATCATTTTGAGTATATGATGGTTTAGTTTTCTTTTTTTTACCCATTTGCAGTTGTCCTCTCCTAGATAAGGCAAAGATTCTCTTAAGTGACATCCTTTTTGAGAGGTCATGGCACAGAGTTCACAGGAAAATGGAGGCTCTTCAAGCTTCTACCAGCTTTCATTTCAGGCTGCTTGCAAACTCAAGCACCAACCTCTCTAATCAGTTACAGATGAAGGGTTGTTTCTTTCCCACGACCACAAGAAATAGAGATTGATTTGGGGAAGAAAGAAAGAAAGGGGAAAGAAAGGCACATTTGCCTGAAACTGTGGGTTCTGGAACAGAAAAGAGCAGCTGAAAAGAGGGACTATCAAGTGGTGCTGCTGTTACTGCCTCCACGGTGTGAGTGTTTGGGGCTCTGTCTCCTCTGCCATTCCCCAAGGATGTAATTAGGATGCAGCACCGTAGGTCTTCATTCATAGACTTTCCTGGAGGCCAGCAGCTGTCCAAGGGCTTTTCCTTTGGTCTTTCCAATAGCCTCAGACTGGGGAGTTTAGAGTTAGTCCTCGCTGTCATCGCAATTTGCTGCAGAGGGAAAATGAACAAATCCTGTGGCAAGAGATTGAGGGAAAATCAACATTTATCCTGCACTGATTATGAACAAGGATGTGTTTCCCAAGGCACAGAGGAATAATTGTGTAGTCAGATGCCAACTCTGTGTTTAAATGCTATATTCACAGTACTTAAGGACATGCTGCCTTTGAAAAACATTGACTTGTGGTTTTGTCAATGAGTGGTATAATTTCTGCCTTTAAAAAAACAAAACAAAACAGCTTACAAATGAAGCTGGAGCACCAAGATCCAAGAGTGATGTATTTGAAAGTGTGAAATCATCAAAATCTCTTTTATTTCCCCCCCACTTATCCAGCATGCTGCAATGTTTGGGGTTTTTTAACTTCCCTGGTGCACTTACAATGAGGCTGTAGGATTTTGTGTTGTTGGATGGTGGAAAATTGGTTATTTAAATTCCAGGAAATGTCTGATTTTTCAACTACAACTGGTTTCTAATTAGGGAAGAATCCAGCTGTCAGCCAGTGGAGGAATTATGAAATGTGAAAATCACTGGGGGCAACGGAGAACAATTAACATTCTCAAGCGCAGCGTCGTTGTTGTGCTCTCCAAGCTCTGCTTACCTTGCAAACGCTCATGTGAGGGATCCTGCGGGAGTCGTACATGACAAGAGAACAGTTTGTTACTTCAACTCTTCTGGGGTCAGCAAAAAGTCATGGAGGCCTGGAGTTTCTTCTCATTGAAGGCAATAATCAAAGGTTTCGAGCCAAGTGAGTCAGGAGGTGTGTTTCTGTACAGCTCCGCTGGCTTGGGTGGCTTCAGTGGGATGAGCAGCCACCAAGGGCCTGACGCACTGACCTTGGTGGGAGTGGGGTTACTGAAAAGCAGTTCAACATTTCTCATCAGGTTAGGCAAAGATGCATGTTGTGGTACAAAGGCTGAGGAACCAGAGCCAAGCTGGGCTCTCGTTGCTGTTGTGTTGGAAGGAGGAATGGGAGGAGGAAGGTGAAGGCAGAAAGGCAGAGTCATGAGGTAATAGCCAGGCTTATGGTTGGGCTGGCACGAGCAAAACAGCTGTAGCTGCTCAAATAGAGCTGGCTCACACGTGTGATTCTGCAAAGCTTTTGGTGGGACCTCCTGGGTAAGGTGATATCATCTATCCTAATGTTCCCCTGTCTGTGATCTCTTAATGATCTTGTCTGTTTTGAGAAGATGCCCTTAGCTGCCCATAGGGTAGGAGGTGTGCCCTTAATGCTTCAATCTGGCTCACAGTAGTTGGTTCCTTGCTTAGTGCCTGGAAACCAGCGAAAGACACTAAAGTGTGGAATTCCATCCTAAGGCAGCCAACTTACCCATCAGGAATTTGTATAAGGCAGTTTGGGGAGATGTTATCTTCTTTCAGACTGAGATTGTTTTCTTAACCTCTACCTTCAGTTTGGGTTTTTAACACCCTAGTAATCAAACTGAATGTATTGACATATTTTCAACTGCTGTTAATTTAGAGTTGCCTTTGTCCAATTTTATGTATAACACTTTGGCACTATTATACTGTGCCCACAGCCAGTCCCTTGAGATACGTGATCCCTACATCTCCCCTCAGCTGGAAAAGGTACTGGTGGGAAGATTTCCAAAGTAGCTTGGAAGAAGTTTTGATGTTATCTGAAAAGACAAAAAAAAAAAATTAAAAAAAAAATCAAGAATGTGTTAGAGTTGGAAACAATCAGCAGAGATAATGCTGGACTCCAGGAGGTGGAGAAGAAGCAGCCAAAAGGTGACCTTGAGGGAGTGTGTGTGTGTGTGTGTGTGTGTGTGCAGAGAGCACTGAGTGTTATAAACGATGGTCGTTGCCTGGGACAGCGATGACTCCTTGAACAGGCTGGGAAAGGAAAGTCATGCAAGCTCTGCTTCTCTCCTTGCCCAAGTGGGATGTTAGTTACAGGAAAGCTCAAGCCAACGAGTTGGATCTGAGCACCCACGTCCAGATCCAAGTTCCATCCGCTTGATTTTGTTCTTGTTTATACAGGAACGCCTTGGCTTGTGTCCGTGCTTCTTCCCACATTGCAAAATCAGTGGAAGTGGGATCAGAATTTGGTCCAATCTGATCTATAGCATGTCCATTCTGCAAGGTCACACTAGAAACCCAAAGCTGAACTTGCGGCCATGTCTTTCCTGCTGCTTCTGAGACGTTGGACCATAGGGTACCCTGTCATCCTCTTGTCCATTGGGAATCTCCCACAGGACTGAATGGGGGTGCTGGATGCCCCATGTGTCATTGTTCTCTTCAGTTCATCCAAGTGAAATCCCCAAGACAGGGTGAGATTGCTTTCCCACCATTCTGCAGGGAAGACTTCTGAGACAAGCCAAGAGGCTAGCTCTTGGAGCTTTGTCCCTTCTAGAAAGTACTGGATGAGCTGAGAGCTTGGGCTCCAAACCTGGATGTGAGCCTTGGCTCAAATCTACTGATACCAGCCCTATCTCTCTTTTGGGGACACGATAAATATTTAAGAGTTCTCAGCGGTGTGTTTTTGCAAGGGATATGGATAGTCTTGGATAAGAAGATGAGTCACTATTATGAGATAGTGTTTGGCTGTTACTGGAACACTCTAAAGCAGCTATATTAAGTTGAATAATTATTTAAGGATGAAAAGCCACATTTCTTCACAAACCCAAAACATTAAGAGCCGTGTGACTTACTGTCTCCTCTCCAACATGATCTTGAGCTGCAGCAGGGTAGGTTTAGATTGGACATTAGGAAGAAGTTCTTTGCTATGAGGGTGGTGGAACACTGAACACTGGAACAGGTTGTCCAGGGAGATGGTGAAGGTGCCATCCCTAAATATATTCAAGGTCAGGCTTGATGGTGCTCCAAGTAATCTGATCTAGTTGGGAATGTCCCTGCTTGCTGCAAGGAGGTTGGACTAGATGACCCTGAAAGGTCCCTTCCAACCCAGTGTGTTCTATGGTTTTATGAACAGTTTCCCAGGAAAGGAAGGAACAGGGCAGAAAGTGTGTCCCAGGAAACCAAATTACCATTGTTTGCTTATTAGCTACTGCTATCTCTAAGCAAGATATGCAGGTAGTAGTTAAGAAGGGACATTTGTGGCCAAGGCTTGATACCCCATGGTAACAAGTGTCCTGGTGAAATACGGTCCTTCACTGCTCAGCACAGATTTGGTAGGCAGTGAGGAATAGTAGAGGTGAAAGGCTAGATGAAAGTGCAATCTAATGAGGTGGAGCCCAATAAGGAAAGGTTAAAGAAGATAGATTTGGGAACAAGTCAGCATTTCCAAGGATCTGCTTCTTTATGGTCTAGAAAAAAATTACAGGAACAAGGTAGTTTTGCTGCAGGGTGAGCGGAGGCTGCACGAAACCAAGCAGGAGAGGGATCACTCACAGCACTGCTGTGATTTCAGGACCAGTTCAATACAGTTGATGTAACTGGAAAGAGTTGAGACTCTGAAGACTTAAAGATTTAAAGCTGAAGTCCAAAGGGACCATGCCATGTCCATTTTGTTTATTCAAACTTGTGTCTGCGGGAAAACAAGACTTGAGGTGTTTGCAAAACCTGCTTGGAGGAGTTGGTAGGACACAGCAGTTCCTGGGAACACAGTTTCACAAGTAGTGAGGACCCCTCCAGGAACACATCTTTCTCACATGGGGAGGAGGCTTCACAGGGAGAATGTACAGCACCTAGTATATGTTTTCTATCCCTTTCTAAAAGACTTCTATCACTTCTCTGGGCAGCCTGGGTCAGTGTCTCACCACTCTCAGTGTAAAACATTGCCTCCTTCCATCTAGTCTGAATCTCACTCTTTTAGTTTAAAACCCATCACCCTTTTCCTTGTCACAAGAGGCCCTGCGAAAAACCTTGTCCCCGTCTTTCTTATTGGCCCCTTTAAGTCTCTCTGAAGCCTTCTCTTCTCCAGGCTGAACAATCCCAGCTCTCTCAGCCTGTCCTCAGAGCAGAGGGGTTCCAAGATTCAGATCACTGTTGTGGCCTCCTCTGGCACTGCTGCAAAAGGTCCACATCTCTCCTCTGCTGAGAAATCACTTTAATTATTAATCATCTTAATTATTAACCATCCGTCTCAACGGGTTTGTTAGGTTAGGACCAAACCCAAACCCTTTAAGAAGTAAAATCACCCTCCTCCCCTTTCCTCCAGCCAGCCTGCTGGATTTCCAAGCTTGGAACTGGGTTTAGAGCAGGGAGATGACATTACACACAGCCTGTCAGCATGTACTTCCAGAGCCCAGGAAAGGCAAGGCAGCCACTCTCATTAAAGGTGGAAACCCAGTTTTCAAGCAGAGCCTCCAGAAGAATTACAACCGTGTGCACACACAGCGGCAGATGACATTTGACTTTGCGCTTTATCCGCCGCGTTTCCGAAGCGCCTTGTCCTGCGATGGCAATTTATCCTCCGGGATGGGCTGTCAGGTAGTTTGCTGAAGCGTTCCTCAGCCAGGGAAGCCTGCTGAAATTTGAGGTATTAAATAATAGGAGACCAGATTCCTGGATAGGTGTCTGTTGGCACATGTCCATGGCGTCGGTGGAGCCACGCTGATTTACACAAGTGGAGAAATCTGCTCCTCGGTGTGCTGGGACAGGTCATATTTCTTTGCCTTGCTCTTGAAGGGATGGGAAAAGGAAAAAAAAGTTGTAACAAGGATGAAAGTGTCATGGCTTTGAACAATAGCTTTGGAAATTCCTAGTCTCGCAGCTCGCAGGGAATGTCACTTCTCAGGGGAGAGGGGAACGGCTTCTGGAGGATGACACACCCTCCTCCAGTGCTGTTTTGGGAAAGCCTGAGCTCCTTTCTTCAATTCCAATCAAATGCCACAACAGAAGAAGTCATCAAGCACATCTACTGCTGATGTCTTCTGTATTTCATGGGAAGATGCCAAAGACTAGAAAACATCCAGCTACGGGCTTGATCCAGTGACAGGGAGGTGGTGGAGTCACCGACTCCGGAGGTGTGCAAGAAAAGCCTGGATGAGGCACTTAGTGCCATGGTCTAGATGACTGGATAGGGCTGGGTGCTAGGTTGGACTGGATGATCTTGGAGGTCTCTTCCAACCTGGTTGATTCTATGATTCTATACAGGAGGATGGTCTTCCATGGCTCCAATGCTGCTACAGCTGTGGTTTCCAAAGGCCTTCCAGCAAGCCTGAAAGCTCTACTGAAGCAGCCAAAACACAGGAAAACTCCTGGTGCAGCCTCCAAAGATGCTTAGAGGCACTGCCAGCACAACAGGTTGAGCAAAGATTCATCTCTACAGTGCTTTAGAGCTTGTCCTAAACCCAGGAGTGACTTTTTAGGTGTAGAGCTTTCCTGGCATGATTCTTCTCAGGTGCCTTGTGAAGAAAATGCAAAATAAAATGATATGACACAACTGATTTAGTTACCTTTGGTCTGCAATCAGTAAAGACATGATGTAACCTCATCATGTTGGGGTAAGAAATACATAATTAATTTGTGGAGCTCACAACCACAAGACATCACTAAGGATGAAGAGCTTAAAGTGTTCAGATCCAGCCCGTGGGATTAGGTGAAAATGGTTGAGTTCAAGTTGGTTAGTTTGGGCAAAACTCAAAACCACAGCAGTGTGGACAAAGTGAAAGTCTACATGCTTTGGTGCAGGGCTGAAACCTGAGCCAAAGGGTGGAAGGAAGACAGGGAGATTTGTGACATGTTATTTCATAGCTTCCCAGTTTGAGATCTCTTCTTGGAAGTGAGGTACCAGAGAAGGGGAGGTATTGGAGAAGAGGAGGCTGAGGGGAGACCATATTGCTCTCTACAGCTACCTGAGCAGGGGTTGGAGCAAGGAGCGGGCAGCCTCTTCTCCTTGACAACAAGTAACAGGACTAAAGGAAATGGTTACAAGCTGTGCCAGGGGAGGTTCAGGCTGGATATTAGGAAATATTTCTCCACTGAAAGGGTTATCAAACATCGGAATGGTCTGCCCAGGGCTGTGGTGGAATCACTGTCCCTGGCGGCGTTCAGGCACCTTGTGGACCTGGTGCTTCGGTACATGGTTTAGTGTTGACTCTTCAGTTCCTGCTCAGAGAAGGGCAACAAGACTAGTGAGTGGGCTGGAGCACAAGCCCTGCAAGAAGCAGCTAAAGGAGCTGGGATTGTTCAGCCTGGAGAAGAGAGGAGACCTCATTGCTCTCTACAACTACCTGAAAGGAGGTAGTAGCCAGGTGGGAGTTGATCTCTTCTCCCAGGCACCCTGTGACAGAACAAGAGGACACAGTCTCAAACTGTGCCAGGGCAGGTTTAGGTTGCACATTAGGAAGAAATTCTTTCCAGAAAGAGTGATTGCCCGTTGGAATGGGCAGCCTGGGAGGTGGTGAAGTCACCATCCCTGGAGGTGTTACAAAGAAGGCTGGGTAAGGCACTTAGTGCCATGGTTTAGTTAATTAGAAAGGTTAGGTGATAGGTTGGACTCGATGATCCTAGAGGTCTTTTCCAGCCTGGTTAATTCTGTGATTCTGTGATTCAGTCCTGGGTCAAGGGTTGGACTGGATGATATTTGAGGTCTCTTCCAACCAAATATATTCTGTGGTTTTGTGAAGAGGAAAACCTGCCACAATCCATTTGGAAAATCATCTAGGAACATGCAGACCTTAACTCTTTGGTTTCAAGAGGTAGAAAGCTTTTCATTGTTCCTTCACTAACCCCCTGAGCAAAAACCATGGACATTTGCTAATGCTTTTGCTTATCACAGCTTTCTCCTATCAGGAGATCTCTGCCATGCACTTCAACTTGAACTTGACCACGAGTCAACAGGAGGCCTGGATAGATAGACAGATAGTTTTTGCGTGTCTTCTCAAGCCGGTTCCCTTCAACAGGTGTTTGCTGTGTCTGAGGTTACTTTGTTTATATAATCCTTGTTCCATTTGGAAGGATGAAAAATATCACTCCATTTTATTGTAAACAGACTTAGGTTCTCTTAAACACTAAAAGGAAAGGTTACAAGATTAGTCATCAGCTTCTCCAACCCCCCACCACCACCTTGCTTTGCTCCCCCCTTCAAAGAGAGCATCAGAGCCAGCAAACCTCCCCTCACGCTGACCCTGGGGTGCGTGGTGGGTTTACTGGAGAAAGGTGAAGCCACCCCAGCTCCATCCATACATCCTCCACTGTGCTCTGGACCGGGAGGGGTTTGCTAAGTGGGGGGTCTGTGCGTGCCGCTTGACTGCTGGCTATCAGTATCCAAGTACAAGCTTGGATGAGCAGCCAGGTTTTATCTTCCACTCTCTGCCAACAACTCTCCTTTTGATTTTTTTTCCCTTCTATTTTTATTTTCTTCTTTGTCTTGACAAACATCCCTGAGTGAAAGCTTCATCACAGAAAGACAATCTTTTATAGTGACAGAAGCAGAACCAGGGATCAATGTCAAAGGGATGAGATATTGCCTTGCTGAGAAAACAGAGCGGAGGTTGGACTCAGATGGGTGCATGTAGAAGGTGCACTTGGAGGAGAGATGGGAAAGATGGAGCTCACTGGTATAGGTGTGGGGTGTAGCAAAAACAGGTGGGTAGCCAGAGTTGGATGGCTTTACAGAGGTGTCAGTGATGCTGGAAAACTGAGAGCAGCCCTGAGGAAAAGGACTTGGGGGTGCTGATGGACAATAAGCTGAACATGAGCTGATAACATGTACCCACAGCTCAGAGCCAACGTTTTCCTATGCTGATCCCCAGCAATATGGGCAGCAGATGGAAGGTGGGGATTCTGCCCTACTGCTGTGCTCTGCTGACACCCCACCTGGAGTGCTGGGCCCAGTTCTGGAGTCCTCAGCACAGGAAAGGGGTGGACTTGTTGAAGTGGGGCCAGAGGACACCACAGAAATGTTCCAAGGGGCTGGAACCTCTCTTCCATGAGACAGGCTGAGAGAGTTGGGGTTGTGCAGCCTGAATAAGAGACAGCTCCAGGAAGACTTTTTAGTGGCCTTTCAAGGGGCAAACAGCAGGGCAACTACAACGATGCAGACAGACCTCTTAGCAGGGCCTGTTATCACAGGAGGTGGGGTGATGGTTTAAACACAAAGAGTGGATGGAAGGAAAAGTTTTTTCACGTAGGGGTTGGTGAGATACTGGCCCAGGTTGCCCACAGATGTGGGATATGCTCCAGGGAGACTTTCTGGTGGCCTTTCAGTACTTACAGGGGCAAACAACAATGATGCAGACAGACCTCTTAGCAGGGCCTGTTATCACAGGACGTGGGATGATGATTTAAACTGAAAGAGTAGACAGAAGGAAAAGTTTTTTCACGCAGAGGTTGGTGAGATACTGGCCCAGGTTGCCCACAGATGTGGGATATGCCCCATTGTGGAGCCATTCTGGGCCAGGTGGTTTGGAACTCTGAGCAATCTGCTCTAATCAAAGATATCTCTGCTGACTGCAGAGAGGTTGGACCAGATGACCTTGAAAGCTCCCTTCCAACCCAAACCCTTCTGTAATTTTAATGCAGACAGAGCTCCCCACACCTTTCTGCGAGAGGTTGACACATGGCACAGCCATCTCCCAACCCCAGCACAGCCAGTTCCAGGGCTCAGGTGTGCCCTGTGCTCTGCAGAAAACCCTAGTGATGCATATAAACGAGCCTGTGCTCGAGTCCTCCAGCTCAGAAGGGGCATGAGCATCCTGACAGGGCCTCCTAACATAAGGCATGTGTGCGTGAGCCGTGCTATGAATCATCGGGGCCTGGAATGGAGCTTTATTTAGGATGCAGAGTCAGAGCAGATTCCACCCTTGCCCTGGGAGTAGGAGAAAGCAGGTGTTTTTTTCCATAAACTGTCCTTAGCCCTGAAGTTAACTGACATAAATTAAAGAGGGGAGGGAAAGAGCAGATGTTACCCCAGGAATCCACACGCTTGTCTGTGAAGGTGAAGAACTAAATACGAGAGAGATTTTTTTTCTCTCTTTAAATCAAAGTCTGCAGAAATGTCCCTACTTTTTTTTTCCTTTCCAGCTGATAAGTCACAACATTTGGAGAAATACAACTTCCACCCCCCTTCTTGGACCGATTTGTCCCCTCAGCCCCAGCACAGGTCCAGTGACCACCAGGCTGCAGGCAGCCCACTGCCCCCAGACCCCTTTGAGCCTGGGCTCTGCCGCTCAGACATATCACAAGAGATTTGTTGCAGCCTCTTGGTTGAAAACCCTCAGCCCATAGAATCATAGAATCATAGAATGGTTTAGGTTGGAAGGGACCTCAAGGATCATCCAGCTCCAACCCCCTGCCACAGGCAGGGACACCTCCCACTAGAGCAGGTTGCCCATATTCTGATAAGATTGATTTCTTCTCTTTTTTCCTAAAATCACCCAATCCCTCTCCTGCATGAATCCCTGAGGACAATGCACTGGGATCACAGCACCCAGTAACACTCAAGCACAGCTCCTCTTTCGCTGTCCCCGCATCGCCGCTGCCTACGCTGTGAAGAGCTGTTGATGGCGAGGTCACCCAGTGCTTGCCTCACCCTGCATCCTTCTCAGCTCAGCCCTGGTGGGATGCTTCCATCCCAGCCTTCCTGCCTTGGACACAGGCTGTGGAACTGGGACAGCCACCCCAGCCAGACCTCAGCAGCACCTCGCATGCCTTTGCCCTGCTCTCCACAGGCATTACCTAAGGGTTTGTGTAAACACAGGAAACGTGGTTATCTTCCAAAAAAAATTGCTGTGCTGCTGTTTTGCAAGAGGAGCTCCGTCAGGCAAGACAGGGCTGATGGGGACACAGAGGGACACAGCAGGGAATGCTGTCCCTGCACTGTCTCTACTCTTCATCCCCGTTATAGGTAGAGCAAAACGTCCTCATGGAAGCATTGGAGGGCAGGATGAAAAGGGCTTGCTGAGGGGACAGCATCTAAGTCTTTCCTGGCTGGGTGGAGGGGTTTTAGGGTGGGTGGAAGTGTTTTGGGGCAGATGGGTGGAAGATTTTTTGGGAGGTGGGCTGTGTGTACGTGGGTGAGGTGGGCTGCACGGCCACTGTATGACTAAACAGGGACACTGAGGCATGCTGGAGGTCAAAATAGATCCATTGCCTTGTCCCCTCCGGCCCCAGTCTTTGCTGGGTCAAAGCACAGTTCTTTACCAAGTCAGCCAAGCCCTGAAGCCATGTATGCCAAAACCAGGCACCCAGCCATTGGGGTGATGGGCTTGGTGTGTCCACCTCTGCTCTCTCACAGATGTCTCAGTGAGTGAAGCTGGCTTACGTTTCTCCAACCAAAATGACTTTCTGCCCTGCTAAGGGAGAGAGGGATGCTGATAATTGCAGAAACATCCTACACAGCACACTATGCCCCAGGCTTGTGCTCCAGGGCCACCTTGCCTTGGAAAAAGGTGTCCAATGGATGTTACTTCAAGCTGGGCATGTAAGAGCACCAAAAAACACCCTATGGTCTACAGTTCCGTGTACATTCTTTTATATGCTCAGCCTGGAGAAGAGACGGCTCTGGGGAGAGTTTCTTGTGGCCTTTCAATACTTAAAGGGGCTAACAAGAAAGATGGGAACATGCTTTTTAGCAGGGCCTCTTGTGACAGGACAAGGACACTGAAAGAGAGAGAGAAGGAAGAAATAGTTTACCTTGAAGGTGGTGAGACACTGACTCAGGTTGCCCAGAGAGGTGATAGACATCCTATCCCTGGAGCCATTCTGGGGCAGGTTGGACAAGGTTTTGACCTGAAGATGTCCCTGCTGACTGCAGAAGGGTTGGAGTAGATGACCCTGAAAGGTCCCATCCAACCCAAACCATTCCATAATTTCATGATTCTCTGAAATTGCTTCTTTGACATTCAGATCAGGGATACAGGACCACCAGCATCCACTCCTGAAGCTAGAGAGGGAGCACATTCAGCTGCTACTTTGGACCTTATTGCCAGGCACTTTTCTGAGCAGATCTGCCTTTTTCCCATTCACTGCAACCCCCAGCTCTTCCAAAGCAGGCAGGAGGAAAGGAAGGGAGAGAGGGGAAGAAAAGAAGAAAGAAATAGCCACCCAAGAAAAAGTAAAAACCAAAAGCCCTGGGGCTAAATTGAAGCCATTAGTAGCCTCGAACTGATGACAGCGCAATAAATTACTAATTAACCTTCAGGGCGAGTTCAACACCTTGGGGATAAGTGTGAAAACACGGAGTAATAAGCCCTGACAAACCGGGGAGCAGCAACTCCCACCGGGATGTGGCACGGAAAGGAGATTTCTGCCACGTAGGGCAGGCGGAGAACAGCAAAGTGGGGGCACCAGGGCTGGCCCTGGCCTCAGTCACAAGGACCTCAAAAAAAAAGGGGGGGAAGGGAAGGTTGACTTGGTTGTGCAAAATTGCATCTTACTGAGATGTCTGGGTTAGTGCAACCAGGCTTGGAAAAAAAATGTGTGCCACCCACCTATGGGAAATGTCTTCAATTACTGGGAAAAAGGGCTGGCTCGGGGGCATTTTGTTGCTGTTCTAATTGCACCCACCCATCACTGCCTCTGACTGACTTTTCCAGGGCAGGCAATCGCCTTGAACCTCTTGGACAGCCCTTAAGGCAAGTTTCTCCTGGATCTGGGAGCAGCCCATGGGTGTTGGGAATGAGGTATTCAGTGCCAACCCCTACCTTGGCTGAGCCCTACCCATGGGATGATTCGTCCTTGCAAAGAGTTTTGGCACAGAAATGTTTACAGTGATTAATGCTGTGCAATGCTGACCTGATTAGGTCAATCTCCCTGATTAGGAGAGATGCTCATAGACAACAAGAAAATATATATCTATATCATCTATATCTATATCTCTGTATCTATCTATCTATCTCTGTATCTATCTATCTATCTCTGTATCTATCTCTCTATCTATCTATCTATCTATCTATCTATATCTTACTGCTGTTGCAAGAAGCAGAAGAAAATGATAATTGCCCTGACCTGAGCCCAGTCTCTGCAGGTTTTCTGTGGTTGTTTGGATTTTATTCTCCAGCAAGGGGAGGGTGTGTGTGTGTGTGTGTGTGTGTAAATGCAATCCCGACCACCCATGAAGAGCTCTTGGAAATGCGGACATGGCGGCAACAGGGAGCTGTGATAGCTGGGGACTGGGATAGGGCTGTGGCAGTGGATGATCCCCACCTCTATCCTGAGTGAAAATGATGAGGCAACATCTGCCTGAGGCAGCAAAGGACAGCGAAGCTTCTCTCACATCAGAAAAAGATTTTCAGCTCCTGCTAGCCCTAAAAAGAAGCCCAAGGACACCCCACTCTGCACATCCCAGAGCTCAAAGACCCCCCCCACACACACACACACTTTTCTTCTTGATTCTTTTCTTCTTAATTCTTCTTAATTCCTGGTGCTAGGGAAACTATTTGCAAGGTTCATTCTTTGACATCTCGCCGCCGATCGAGCAGAGGACTTTGCCAGTGGTATTGCATCAAGGTCCTTTCAGTTGTAATGGTGTATGACATTTCTGAGACCAGATACGGCTCAACTAATCATATTTTAATAGCCTTACCTTTTAGGAATGGACTGGTTTGGGGAGTGCAGAGTAATATTTTAATGTCTGAGCTCTGATGAGCGTGATTTTGAGCAGGTATTCGGTTTCTGTCTGTTATAAATCGTGCTCCCAGATGTTCAGTGCCAACGGGCTAGAAGGAGCAACTGCACAAATGTAGTATTTAATACTGCATGTCAGTTTGGGTGTTCTACTCAATTTCCTGGAAAGATCTTTAAACTCCTCTTATTTAGCTTGAATACCCAATCAGTTCCATACTCCAGCCTGAGCTATGTAATGCTGCATAACTAAGTTCTCTAATTTCTGAGATGCAAATGTAGAGCAGATGTAAAAGGGGAGTGGAGGGAAGGGGGGATGTTCCTACACTTTCATCTGTGCTGGTTATCAGCCCCAGTTGGATCAGAGAGGGAAAAGAGCTGTTGGGCTTTGCAGAAAGTGCAGACCCTGAGTGCTTTGGACCTCTAACAATGATTACTGGGGAGCAGGTGGGTCAAGCTGTGGCCAGTTTGTAGTGGGAATCAGCAGTGGACCTGTTCTGCTGGCTCTGGCCAGCCTGATCTAGGGTAGGGTGTCCCTGCCTATGGCAGGGGGATTGGAACTAGATGATCCTTGTGGTCCTATCCAACTCTGATTCTGTGATTCTATGATTCAAAGCCACAGTCCTTTAAATGAGCCTGAGCTATCACACAGGATGAAAGGAGCCCTGAGATTTAGGAGGCTGAGGTAAAGTTGAGTTTATAGCTTTTTTGGTAGTGAGATGGGACAGCAAAGGAGCTGTAGTACTCTGGAACTTCTCCAGGGTAAGCAGAGATTTGCAAGGACAGGCACTCTCTTCTCCCTGGTTGCCCTGTTCCTCTCTTGTTGTGTAGCTCTCTGTTATCTTGTCACCTAGGAGTAACCTCTTTGGCTGACCAAAACATCTGCAGTTGCTGCCCATGCAGCTCCCGGCACTGCCAGCATCCTGCTGGAACTCCTACAATGGGAATCAGTAAGTCATTGAAAGAATCTTTCCTTCCTCAGAGCCTTGGCTCCTATCAGCCCATATGTCCCTTCCACAGCTCTCATCCAGAAGGTTCAATGGGTCAAACACAACACCATTCCATGCCAAGCCCGTCTACTTGGGTCAAAGCTGGGGCTAGAGGAGACCCAAGGGAGTAGGAGCAGACATGCCACCCAGCCTAAGGGCTTGCTGGTCTGTGACAGCTCCCAGGACTCAAAACTCAGCAGCTGCCACTTGCAGCATTATCCATCCCCACAGGCTCTTTGAGTGTGGTGAAATTATTTGACCTTTTTTTTCATGCTTTAAAAAGAAATACAATAAAAATGTGATCCTGGCCGCAGCTCCTGAAGCAGAACTGACCACATACCATATATAGTATCAAATAAGGACAGCCAGAGACTTCCTTCCATCTCTTTAAACCACCCCCCTTCCTACAGCACCATCCAAGCTGCATTAATCATGGACTTCTTCAGAGTGAACTGGATTAATCTGCCCTCTTGCCATTTCCCCCATGGCTTGCAGTGAATCTTGGGTGAGTGCAGGATCCTGTGCACCTCACAGGCAGGGTGGTGATAGGATGCAAAGGAAACAGTAGCTATTTCTATCAGGTCGAGCCTCACGGTGTTTCCTGCTCCTCTGAGCAGATTGGCCCCAGGTGGTCAGAGCCCCATGCACACTTCGGTCAGAAATGCTCACTTTCTCCAGGCTGCTTGCCAAAAATAAACCCCTTTTGCCAAGCAACCTGTCCTAGTTCTTCAGTTTAAAGATCTCAACAGCTTCAAAGCTGCTTCTGCCTTCTGGGCTTCGGGAAGCTGAGAAACAGCCTCAGAAATCGAGCTGAGTGAACATGTCTACTACCTGCTGGCATCTTTGACTCCCTGTGAGCTTCTTCCTTTTCTTCTTCCCAACTGCACTTGCCAAAGGACCCCTCGGAGCTGTGCTCGGTGTTAAGCAGACATGTGTAATGTGATGCATGAATTCCTAAACCATCAATGCCGCTTCAGAACCCTCTGTGCTTTATCTAAGCTAATCACAGTCTTTTTTCTCACACAGGTCCTTCATGTCTTGTCCTGCTACCATTAGAGACAAAACTCTTTAAGACATCTTTTTTCTCTTCTTTCTTTTTGTTTCAATGGGAAAGCTACTCATGAATTCTGCCACATGGAAGTAGATTTGTCTTCATCTGTGGCCACACTGATTACAAGGCCTTGGAGATCTTTAATTGAATGGCTTGGGGTTTTGTGTATTTCTTTCAAAACAGCATTTGTGACTCATTACAACTGTAACAGCAACGCTATCATCTTCGGCTTCTTACATTACTAGTGTGGATCAAAACCGCTGCTTGCTGCCCATACCTTGAACAGCCCAAGCATGAGGAAGAGGATACTCCCAGCAGCCCTGAGGCATGGAACCATAGAGTCATTTCAGTTGGAAAACACCTTCAAGACCATCAAGTCCAACTGTCAGCCCAACACCACCATAGCCATTAAACCATGCCCCAGAGTGCTATGTCTGTGTTTTCGAACACCTCCAAGGATGGCTACTCCACCACCCCCCTGGGCAGCCTGTCTTGTGGGACTCCTCATCTGTGGTGGCCTCCAAAGCTACCCCTCTCAAGGTCAGATATGAGTGGTGGGTAGGACGGACATATCCTCTTCTGCTACTGCTGCTTCCACTTATCGAGGCTGGGGAGAAAGCAGTCCTGCCCCCGCCGCTGTCGCGCTGATGGTGACTGCCACTGGCACGTGCTTCCTCGTGTCTGGTTTCCCATACCGCGGGACGTCCCCGTTGCCTGCCCAGTGGCTTGTGAGCATAATCAGTCTCAGGCAATTTATTTTTACTACCCCGTGTAAACACTATGCTGAAATTGTCACCATGATTTAGGAGGTGCCAAATTTTTCTGCTAGGGCTTTTTTTTCTTTTTCTTTCCTTTTTTTTTTTGCCCCCCCTCCCTCCCCCCTTCTTTCTCCACACCTTCCCCTCCATCTCTAGAATGACACTTCATGGGCAGCTTGCACTAAGGACTTCCCCATTAGATTGGACACGACGTTGAAGCCTGAGCTCTACCTCCACAGGCTTCCCAAGATGCTCTCTGGACTACAAGAAGAGGAGGACAAAATTCTCTTTCTCTGGCAACCGTTTTGCACACTGAAAAATAGAAGTACCATTTTAAATGAGCCACTCAGAGAGACATAATCACCCAAATGCAGATGAAATCACTTAAGAATGTTGCAACTGGCAGCCTCATAGAGTTTAATTAGAGACTACAGTCATCTTCCACTGAAAGCCATTACTTTGTAGCTCTTCCTGCACACACAGGCATAGACTACAGTCACCTTCCACTGAAAGCAATTCTGTTGTAGCTCTTCCTGCACACACCGGCATAGACTACAGTCATCTTCCACTGAAAGTGATTACATTGTAGCTTTTCCTGCACACACAGGCATAGACTACAGTCATCTTCCACTGAAAGTGATTACATTGTAGCTTTTCCTGCACACACAGGCATAGACTACAGTCATCTTCCACTGAAAGTGATTACATTGTAGCTTTTCCTGCACACACAGGCATAGACTACAGTCATCTTCCACTGAAAGTGATTACATTGTAGCTTTTCCTGCACACACAGGCATAGACTACAGTCACCTTCCACTGAAAGCAATTCTGTTGTAACTCTTCCTGCCCACACAGGCAGTCCCAATTGTGTTCCACAGGGACTAGTCTTTAAGCATAGAAGGTGTCATATGTGTTGTTTTGGTTTTTTTTATTAAAAAAAGAAGATATTTTTCTCAGCACTTTGA
>WAAF01010462.1:7449-116795 GCA_013400475.1 Tricholaema leucomelas | reverse complement strand
GCCTGTATCTGTGCCTGGGATTACACCGACATGTTTTAGGATTATTGAATCTCTAAAACAGATTAAAGGGAATATGTGTATAGAAACAATTTACTGACTAAGGTGAAAGCCAGATTGAACCATAGAATCATAGAGTCAGTCAGGGTTGGAAGGGACCACAAGGATCATCTAGTTCCAAACCACCTGCTGTGGGCTGGGACACCCTATCCTAGATCAGGCTGCCCACAGCCTCATCCAGCCTGGCCTTAAACACCTCCAGAGGTGAGGCCTCAACCACCTCCCTGGGCAACCCATTCCAGGCTCTCACCACTCTCATGCTGAAGAACTTTATCCTCATGTCCAGTCTGAACCTACCTACCTCCAGTTTTGCTCCATTCCTCCATGTCCTGTCACTACCTGATAGCCTAAAAAGTCCCTCTCCAGCTTTTTTGTAGGTCCCCTTCAGATACTGAAAGGCCTCAAGAAGGTGACCTCAGAGCCTTCTCTTCTTCAGACTGAACAGCCTCAACTCTTTGTCTGTCCTCATAGCAGAGCTGCTCCAGCCCTCTGATCATCCTCATGGCCCTTCTCTGGACACGCTCCAGCATGTCCACACCTCTCCTGTAATGGGGGCTCCAGAACCGGATGCAGTACTGCAGGTGGGGTCTCACCAGAGCAGAGTAGAGGGGGAGAATCACCTCCCTTGACCTGCTGGCCACACTTCTCCTGATGCAGCCCAAGATCTGGTTGGTTTTTTGGGCTCCAAGTGAACGCTGCTGGCTCATATTGAGCTTGTCTACCAGCACCCCCAGGTCCTTCTCCTCAAGGCTGTTCTTCAGCCAGTCACTGCCCAGCCTAGATTTGTGCTTGGCATTGCCTTGACCCAGATGCAGGACCTTGCACTTTATCATGTTGAACCTCATGAGGTTGGCTTGTGCCCACCTCTCCAGCCTATCCAGGTCCCTCTGGATGGCATCCCTTCCCTCTGGTGTGTCTGCTGCACCACACAGCTTGGTGTCATCCACAAACTTGCTCTCTGTCCATGTCACCAACAAAGATGTTGAACAAGACTGGTTCCGGGACTGATCCTTGAGGATCTCCACTTGTCACTGGCCTCAACTTGGACATAGACCCATTGACAGCCACCTTCTAGGTGCGTCCATCAAGCCTATTCTTTATCCATCTAGTGGTCCACCCATCAAACCCATGTTTCACCAGCTCAGAGACCAGGATGTGGTGTGGGACAGTATCAAAGGCCTTGCTCAGGTCCAGGTAAATGACATGAGTTGCTTGCCCCTCATCTATGAATGTTGTGACCTGTTCATAGAAGGCCACCAGGTTTGTCAGGCAGGATTTGCCCTTGGTAAAGCCATGCTGATTGTACCCAATCACCTCTTCATTATTCTCCTGTCTCAGTAGTGCCTCCAGGAGGATCTGCTCCACCATCTTACTGGGCATAAAGGTGAGACTGACTGGCCTGTAGTTCTCTGACTCCTCCTTCATACCCTTTTTGAAAATTGGGGTTATATTTTCCCTTTTCCAGTCAGTGGGGACTTCACCAGACTGCCATGACTTTTGGAGTATAATAGAGAGGGGTTTAGCAACCTCATCTGCCAGTTCTCTCAGCACCCATGGGTATATCCCATCGGGTCCTGTCTACTTGAACACTTTCAGGTTCTTCAGGTGATCATGAACCTCATCTTCACTTATGAGGGGCAGTTCTTCCTTCCAGTCCCTGCCACTATCTTCCATGGCTCCAGGAGTGTGGCTGGAGGCCTTTGCAGTCAAGACTGAGGTAAAGAAGTCTTTGAGAACCTCAGCCTTTTCCATGTCATTTGTGACCATTTCACCTGTTTCCTTTCTGAGGGGGCCCACACCTTCCTTAATCTTCTTTTTATCATTAATATACCTGTTGATACTTGGATACCCTCAAATACAGGGCAGCACACTCTCTATCCTGATTATCAAGCACTGGTTGGACTTGGTGATCCTGAAGGTCTTTTCCAACATGAATGTTTCTGTGATTTTGTGAAGCAAAACAAATAGGTAATGATTTTGAAAGACCATGGGGCAATATCACAGTGTGGGTGGGACAGTTACAGGGTTAATACCTTCTGTTCACCTCTGCAGCAATGGAAAATGTATGTAAGCATATATGGTGTTAAACAACGGCACAAGAGGCTGAAGAGAATCTATCTACAGAAGTGGACAAGGTATTCTGGAATGTGTATCACAAGATGAAGTCTAAATAGCTAGCACTGACATAACCATAAGTAGATACACATTGAGACAGTAGTAATAAATAACTTGAAAGGTACTTCTTACAGATTTTTTTTTCTATTGATATATGACCTGAATTTCCATATGCCATGAGAAATCTGAGTCCTCTTGCACAATCAAGATTGTATCACAGCTATTGCAAACTAGCATTGGAAAAGCATCCAGAAGTTAGTCACTTAAAAGTACGAGGAAAGACGTATTGTGATGTCCATAAATTACCAGATTATCTAGGAAAATAGAATCTACAAATTATGAGGTTAATCATAGGAAAATATGTAGTCTGAAAATTATGGGTTCATTTGACAACATGCAGTCCAGAATACTAGCATGTCATTTAACAGACAATAATACTCTGATGCATAGTACGAAGAATGGACCCATGAGGAAACACCTTTTTTTAAAAATCATTCTGGTCCAATGGCAAACTCATGAAGTTCAAAAAAAAGCCATATGCAAGGTCCTGCACCTGGGTCAGGGCAATCCCAGGCACAAACGTAGGCTGGTTGGAGAATGGGTAGAGAACAGTGCTGAGGAGAAGGACTTATGAGTGCTGGCTGATGAGAAGTTTTACCTGAAGGGGGCCTACAAGAAAAACAAAAAGAGACTGTTTACAAACGCCTGTAGTGATAGGATATGGGGCAATGGTTTCAAACTAGAAAAAGGCAGATTTAGATTGAATGTTAGGAACAAGTTCTTTACCATGAGGATAGTGGAACACTGTAGCAGGTTGCCCAGAGAAGTAGTTGAGGCCCCATCTCTGGAGATATTCAAGGTTAGGCTTGAGAAGGCTCTGGGCAACCTAACCTAGTTGAGAATGCTCCTGCTTACTGCACCTTTGGTGGTCCCTTCCAACTCAGACCATTCTATGATTCTATGAAGTTCAGCATTAGCCAGCAATGTGCAGCTGCAGCCCAGAAAGCTAACCATATACTAGGCTCATCAAAATAAGCATGGCTAGCAGATAAAGGGAGATGATGATTCTCCCTTTCTGCTCTGCTTATATGAGATCCCACCTGGTGTACCCTGTCCAGTTCTGGAGTCCTCAACACAAGAAGGGCATCAAACTGTTAAGAGTAGGTCCATAGGACCACAAAGATGACCAGAGACCTCTATGAAACCAGGCTAAGGGCGTTGTTATTGCTCAGCCTGGAAAAGAGAAGGGCTCAGGCAGACCTTATTGCAGCCTTACGGTATTTGAAGGGAGCCTACAGAACAGCTACAGAGGCACTGTAAACTAAAGTTTTAGATTTCATAACATCAGAAAGCCTACTGAGAAATATTATTAGCAATTCAAATTAAAATGCAGTTTATATGTATTTCTATATATTTTATATTTTTTTAAGCACATAAAAAATCATTGGGTTTTTTCTTGTAGTTGGAATTCCCCAGCAGGAGCAAAATTACATTGAAGCAAAAATCAGATTATATTAACCACAGAGCTGCAGATGGTCCTCAGTCAGGAAAACACTCATACTGAATTCAGAGTACAGCTAATTGCTGTACAGGTCATCTTGGCTGACTTTGTGATTTCAAGTACTGTCATAGCACTTAAGGTGCTCTATTACTTTTCTTTCCAAAGTTGTTTCTTGTTGCTTTTCACCTCAAAAATACCACTTTGGCTAAGATTTTCTAAGATATGTGGTAAAGTATAACCTGATACAGTGTCTTTGTTTAGTGAGTTTTTCTGTCACCCAGTAACACCTGATAAGAAAGGGGAGTCAGGGAAAGGAAATCCATGTGTTGAAATGAAAATAGATTTAATAAAATAAATTAATACTTTAATACCCAATATTAATGCTACTAATAATATAGGGTACACAAAGTTATACTCAGTCCATGTAGTGGTCATGAGCTGTGCACTCCTGGCAATGAATGCTCAACATCAAGCACTGTGAGCACCAAGCTCCAGTGAAAGCATGATGGTCACAGTAAACAGGAGAGTAGGCCTCACAAGAAGAATGACAGGCAAAGCCCCTTTAGGCATGGGGGCCATTAAGGAAAGGCACAAACTTACCATTTTATAGTGAGTGTGATGGTTATGGTATGGAATATTTTTGTAAGTCAGCTTTGTCAGCTGCCCTGGCTTTTGCTCCTTCTAGCTTTAGCATTTGACTAACTCAAAACTGCTACAGACCTTGACTGCTGTGGAGACCCACATACCATGGCTAGCCATAAGTGAAAACAGAGTGCCTTATCAACTTTGTTCTTGCCAAACTAAGTGCTGCAATCTTCTTAAAAATGTGTCTTTATTGGACACAAAACTTGATTCTGTGAGTCAGAAGAATAATGAAGAGATGGTTAAGTGTAATCAACATGGTTTAACCGAGGGCAAATAATTCCTGACAAACCAGGTGGCTTTCTATGACAAAGTCACAACATTAATAAATGACAGACAAGCAACTGACATGATTTACCTGAGCAAAGCTTTCAACACTGTCCCATACTATATCCTGATCTCCAAGCTGGTAAAATATGGGTTATCACTCAGTGGATAAAGAACTGACACACCCAAAGACAGACACACCGAAAGAGTGGCTGTCAATGAGTCCATGTCTAGGTGGAGACCAGTGACAAGTGGAGTCCCTCAAGGATCAGTCCTGGGACCAGTCTTGTTCAACATCTTTGTCAGTGACATGGACAGTGGCATTGAGTGCACCCTCAGCAAGTTCACTGATGACACCAAGCTCTGAGGTGCTGCAGACATGCTGGAGGGAAGGGATATATCCAGAGGGACTTTGACAGGCTGCAGAGGTGGTCTCATGACAGCCTCATGAAGTACAGCATGACAAAGTGCAAGGTCCTTGTGCTAGTTTGAGCCTAGCTAGAATGTTTTGGTAAGAAAAATTAGATTATAGGCTGTGGAAAGGAAAAAATGGTGATGTCTACTTCACTCGTAGGCTTGCTGAGATGTATAAGAACAAGAATGCAAACATAAAGGAGTCTCTCTCTGGGCTTTGGACTGAACTTCTCTCTCTAACCTAATCTGCCGTCTGACTATCTGCTTCCTAACCCCCTTGACCAACCCTCCAAACTACCTTGAGCGTAAGGCAAATTCTGGGGTAAGAGAGGGGTGGGAGGAAGGTGGAAGGGTGGTTGAGAGCCTCTCCTGGGGACTCAGGTTTCTGGGAGGGCTGTTGTGTTTCTGTATTACTTTTTAACTCATATATTTATATATATATTGTAAATATCTGTTTGTATATTGTGCTAAGCTGTAAATATAAAGCTTCATTCAATTCAAAGTTCTGGGCACCCCAGTTTAAGAGAGACATTGAGATGCTTGAACGTGTCCAGAGAAGGGCAACGAGGCTGGTGAGAGGCCTCGAGCATAGCCCTACGAGGAGAGGCTGAGGGAGCTGGGATTGTTTAGCCTGGAGAAGAGGAGGCTCAGGGGAGACCTTATTGCTGTCTACAACTACCTGAGGGGTGGTTGTAGCCAGGAGGAGGTTGCTCTCTTCTCTCAGGCAGCCAGCACCAGAACAAGAGGACACAGCCTCAAGCTGCGCCAGGGGAAATTTAGGCTTGAGGTGAGGAGAAAGTTCTTCACTGAGAGAGTCATTGGCTACTGGAATGGGCTGCCCAGGGAGGTGGTGGAGTCGCCGTCCCTGGAGCTGTTCAAGGCAGGATTGGACGTGGCACTTGGTGCCATGGTCTAGCCTTGATCTCTGTGGTAACGGGTTGGACTTGATGATCTATGAGGTCTCTTCCCACCTTGGTGATACTGTGATACTGTGATAATTTCCAGAGCCACTGAGTCCAGTCTGGGTGATTTTCCAAAGGGGGCGATGGGGGAGTGGGGGGTGTTGGATAACACCCAACCATCACAGTCCTGTGTCTGGATCAGGGCAATCCCAAGTACTGATATAGCCTAGGCAGTTGCTGGCTTGAGAGCAGCCCTGAGAAAAAGGACTTGGGGTTGCTAGTAGGTAAGCTCAGTATGAGCTGCCAGTGTGCCCTTGCAGCCCAGAAAACCAAATATATCCTGGGCTGCATGAAGAGAATTGTGGCCAGCAGATTGAGGGAAGTGATTCTCCCCCTCTACTCCACTTTGGTGAGAGCCCTCCTGGAGTACTGCATCCAGTTCTAGAGCCCCTTTTACGGGAAAGATCTGGATGTCCTGGAGCATGTCCATAGAAAGGCCACGAGGATGATGAGAGGGCTGGAATACCTCTTCTATGGAAACAGACTAAGAGAATTTGGGCTATTCAGTCTGGAGAAGAGGTCCCAAGGAGATCTTGCTGTAGCTTTACAATATCTTAAAGAGGCCTACAAGAAATATAGTGAGGGACTCTTTAGGATGCTAGGTAGTAACAGAAGTAGGAGGAATAGAGCAAAACTAGTGGAAAAGATCCCCCTAGATGCCATGCTAAGGCACACGGACACGGGGAGATGGTTCAAGAAAGCCACCATAGCTTTACTAGGGCCACAGCCTAGCTAACTAACCTAGTGGCTTTCTATGAAAAGTGACTATGTCAATAGATAAGAGATGACCTATGGATGTGATCTATCTGGATTTCTGCAGGGCCTTTGACATAGTCCCCCACAACACCCTACTCACCAAGTTGAAGAGATAAGGATTTGATGAGTGGACCTTTCAGTGGATAAGGAACTGGCTGACTGGTTGCATCCAGATAGTGGTGCTCAATAGCTTGAAGTGCAGATGGAGAGCAGTGACAAGTGGTGTCCCTCAGGGGTCCATACTGAGACCTGTGCTGTTCAATGTTTTTATCAGTGATATAGACAGTGAGATCGACTGCACCATCAGCAAGTTGACAGATGACACCAAGCTGAGTGGTGCTGTCGATATGCCAGAGGGATAGGATGGCATCCAGAGGGACCTGAACAAGCTAGAGAGGTGAGTCCAGGTGAACCTCATGAGGTTCAATAAGACCAAGTGCAGAGTTCTACATCCAGGTTGGAATAATCCTTGCTATCAGACTGGGATCAGCCCTGTGGAAAGGGACTTGGGGGTGCTGACGGCCTAGAAGCTGGACAGGAGCAGACTGTGTACTTGCAGCCTGAAGACCAATCACATCCTGGTCTGTTGATGAATTTATTGCTAGCAGAGGACATGAGTTGATAAACATGAGCAACTCATGCTGAGAAGTGTCCTTGGGCCACCTTGGGCTCAGGAAACCAAGCTGTAAACAATGAGCACCCCACACACAGCTGCAGTGGGCAGAGCTAGCCAGCTGCAGGGGGCTGGGTTAGCCAGCCCCAGAGGTTGACCCTCAGAATGTTATGGTTAAATCAGCCTATGTATGCCTGACATGTAACCCTGTACCCTCCACATGTACCAATCTTAGTTGTGCATGCCTCTTCTAAGAAAGCATGTAAGTTACTGTATCACAGAAATAAAGCAGAGAATGACCACCTAATCACATTGATGAACAAAGACTCATTTTAACCCAGGTGCTCCACTGGCACTGGTCTGCATCAAAAGATGAGTTGCCAGCAGATCCAGAGAGGTGATTCTGCCACTTTGTTCTGCTGAGACCTCACCTGGAGCACTGTATCCAGCTATCGAGGCCTCAATACAGGAAGGACATGGACCTGATGGATAGGGTCTAGAGTAGGGCCACAAAAACTTTGCTACTGTTGACCACAAAATTCTTGTAGACAAATTGGCTACTCATGGCTTGGATGAGCACACTGTCTCCTGGATAAAGGTATGGCTGAACAGGGGGGCCCAGAGAGTGGTAGTCAGTGGAGTTAAATCCAGTCAGCAGCCAGTCACTAGTGGTGTTCCTCAGGGATCTGTGTTGGGAGCACTTCTTTTTAACATATTTATTGACGACCTTGATTCAGGCATAGAGAATGTCATCACTAAGTGTGCAGATGACACCAAGTCAGGCAGCAGTGTTGATTTGGATGAGGGTAGAGAGGCTCTTTAGAGTGACTTGGATAGGCTAGATCAATGGGCCAACATTAATGGGATGAGCTTCAACAAGGACAAATGCACTTGGGTCACAACAACCCCAAGCAGTGCTACAGGCTTGAGGCAGTGTGGCTGGAGAGCTGCCTGGCAGAAAGAGATCTGGGGTTGTAATAGTCAGGCAGATGAATATGAGGCAGCAGTGTGCACAGGCAGCCAAAAAGGCCACTGGCATCCTGGCTTGTATTAATAATGCTGTGGCCAGCAGTATTAGGGAGGTGATTGTCCCCTGGTACTACTCAGCTTTGGTGAGGCCACATCTTGAGTATTGTGTTCAGTTTTGGGCACTGCAATACAAGAGAGCTGTGGAGGTGCTGAAATGGCTCCAGAGTAGGGCAACAAAGCTGGTGAAGGGCCTGGAGAATAAATCTTATGAGGAGCAACTGAGAGAGTTTTGGCTGTTTAGTTTGAGGAAGAAGAGACTGAGGGGAGACCTTATTGCTGTCTACAACTACATGAAAGGGATATTGTGGAGAGGCTGGTGCTGGTCTCTTCTCACAGGTAATTTGAGACAGAACAAGGGGGAATGGCCTCAGGCTGAGACCGAGTTTCTTTAGATTGGACATTAGGAAAAAGTTTTTCACAGAGAGAGTGGTCAGGCACTGGAATGAGCTGCCCAGGGAGGTAGTTAAGTCACCCACCCTGGATGTGTTTAAGAGTCGCTTGGATGTGGTGCTTAGGGATATAGTTTAAGGTGATTCTTGTAGAGTAGGGTTATAGGTTGGAATTGGTAATCCTGAGGGTCTTTTCCAACCTGGACATTTCTGTGATTCTGTGAAAAATTATCAGGGGATTGGAACACTTCTTCTACAAGGACAGGCTGAGGGATCTGGGATGGTTCAGCCTGGAGAAGGCTCTGGGCAGACCTAATGGTGACCTTCCAGTACCTGAAGTGGGGTACAAGAAGGCTGGAGAAAGACTGTTTACAAACACCCGTAGTGATAGAACAAGGGGCAATGGCTTCAAACTAGAGAAGAGCAGAGGCCTGACAGGGCTGTGGGCAACCTGGTCTAGTTGAGGCTATCCCTGCTGACAGTGGGGTGGTGGAGGGGTTGAACTAGATGACATTTGGAGGTCCCTCCTTTCTATGAATCTATGATTCTGTGATTCTATGATTCAGACTGGAGATTAAGGAAAAGTTCTTCACTGGAACAGGTTGCCCAGGGAGCTGGTGGAAGCCCCATCCCTGAGGGTTTTAAAGCCAGGATGGATGGGGCTCTGAGCAGCCTGATCTAGTGTGAAGTGTCCCTGCCTATGGCAGAGGGGTTGTAACAGAATGATCTTTGAGGTCCTTTCCAACCCCAACAATTCGGTGATTCTAGGTCAGCAGAAACAGACTAATAGCCTTCAAGGTGCAGACTGAAGTTTTAACTGCAAGAGACTAAAAGCTCCATAGTGTATTATACCCTTTGAGATGTCTCAAAACCTCATTTCTAGTTGGTGACTTCATCTGTAACATTGCCTTTTAGCTGTGTTTTTGCTACTTCTGCATCATGTAGTTATTTTCAGTGCCTTGTGCCACGTTAAAGTTATTTGCCCAGGTGCACAAAGTTTGAAAATTTCATTATGTTGCAGTTCTTCTAATAACAGCATGGCTTATTTTGTTTGTAAAAGATACATCAGTGAACAGCTGCAGTTGTCTGATGAGTAGGCAACAATTGAATACGATGAAAAATGGTGTTAGCTGATGAAGACATGTATATTATGGGATCATATGGAAGAAATCATAGAGAATTAACTGCATAAATTCTGATAGATTTTGGCACCATAATTACTTCCAAAATACTGGACCAATAACATGAGTTTACCTGCCTAAAGTAGCACATATATCAGTTTTACCTTGAATCACAAAAATTACTTTAGACACAATACTGCTGCCACATGCACATAGTTAAACACCTTTCCTTCCTCCCACAATGAAAATACATCTCATATGTACCCTCTTGGGCATTTCTTCACAGTTCAAGGAATATTTGTCTAAAACCTAAATATAGTCAGGATAGATGTTACTGGTTGGTTTGGGTTTGTTTTGGGTTTTTGTTTGTTTGCATGTTTTAGAAAGATGGGAAAAAAACAGATTGGTATTGCACTTGGAATTCAAGTTTAACTTATTTCTTGTTTTTCAGAGGAATCTGTTTAGAGAGAGTGCTTGATGTTCAGGAAAAGAATTGAGGAGAACAAGGTGCTTCAGTAGGGATCTGGCCTTAGCAGAGCGAGAATCGACAGCCTTACTTGCAGACAGGGTACCAGTGTGCTTCATTGTGATGTGGCCTACCCTACACCTTCAGGAAATCAGCTGGAACAGCTGTTTCAAACAGGCAAGCTTAAGACACACAACTCACTACAGAAAAATATGTTTTTCACCTCCAAAGTTCATTTATGCCCTGTGACAACTTAATGTGTGTCAGTGCACTAATCTCTTACTCAAGAATCAAGTGGCAGGCCTGGCTGAAGCTGTAGGGATACCATTTACTAAAAAATGATAATACCATCCTTAAAGTTTAACAGCATCAGTATGGCAAATATATGCAAAATATACTTTTCTCTTCTTTTGTATCTGTACTAGAGCAATTTGTCTCCAGTCTTAGGTCTACTTATCATGTACATACAAAACAGATTGCACACAAAATACAACTTGTTCAAATATTTTTTTTACTCTAATTTTTTACCTTTTTTTTTCCTTTACCTTTAAAAAAATGCTTCAGTTACATGAGTCTCTCTTGAGAACACCCAACTTTTGTATGAAAACAAGTCATCCTGAGTTGCTTCCTTAACTAGGAAAAGAAATATGTTCAGTTGCTTCTGATTTTAATACAAGGTGCAAAGCTTCTTATTCCTGAGAAATGTCAGAATCAGAAGGTTGTTTCCAAAAGATGAGAAAATCGGAAAGTTCTCACTAGTTACCAAAAGCATTGCTTCAAATTTAAAATATTAATTTATTCTGATATGGAAGACAAATGTAACTTTAATGATTAAGCAGAGTAATGACTTAGCTAAGGGAATCCCTGCATATTGCCAGTTCCCGGCATAGCAAATATTTATATGCTGTTTTTGCAATACTCAGCACTTTCAGGGAAAAATATGAAACTTTACGCATTGATGAAATAGGAATGATTCAATGCAGCAAAATAAAGACTTACATATTTGCCAGTGCAGATTAAATTCCTACCACTGTCCAACTTTTATCCTCCTTGAAACAATTCTAGATGTAGAGTCTACCTTAGTCTTCATTAAAAAAAAAAAAAAAGGAAACAAAAAACCCACAAACTTTTGCCCCAAATGGTCATCCATTAGGATGGAGGAGGTTCTTTACAGTGAGGGTGGTGAGACACTGGAATGGGTTGCCCAGGGAGGTTGTGGATGCTTCCTCCCTGGAGGCGTTTAAGGCCAGGCTGGATGAGGCCTTGAACAACCTGCTCTAGTGGGAGGTGTCCCTGCCTATGGCAGGGGGTTGGAGCTGGATGATCCTTGAGGTCCCTTCCAACCTAAACCATTCTATGATTCTATGATTTGTGGAAGAAAGTTTTTTTTCCTGTCTGTTGATAATCGTCTTCTCTCTCTTTTTTTTTTCCTGATGACCTGTATAACCCTGTAGAAACTTGATATATATGGCATGAATATGAGCTTCACCTCCTTCAATAAAATCAAAGAAATTTGGCAGGTTTAAGTCATTGGAAAACTGCAGTTTGTTCCTCCTTAACCCAGATGGAGTAAAGTTTTGAAGCTGACACAAATTTCTATTCTTCATGAAGAAGAAAAGGGTATTGAACAAAACACAACTTGATCTGTAGCAGCTACGTTATTTGTGGGGGAAAGCATTGGTGCTCCCTGCACTCAGCAAAGAGACTGACAGGAGAGAAGGGCACATTGGCTTAACAGCTGGGAGAGGAGTGAGCTTCATACTGACAGGAAAACCTATGAGAGTAGATATAGAAAGGGCAAAGGAAGTAACACAAAGTATGAATAAACTGCAACTTAGTTTAAAAAAAAAACCAACAACATCAAGAAACACCAACTCCCAAAAAAATCCTCAGAAAGGATTTAATGGCAACTAAGTTGCATAAAAGAGGTCCATAGACTTCAGAGACTGGTGATTGGATGCTGGGACTAGTCAAGACGTAAGTAGGTGAGGAGTACCTAGGAACATAAGCAGCTTCTGTGGCCCTCAGGGCCACAGACAAGAGGCCTCTGTGACAGGGCTTGTGGGGTGGGAGAAGCGCGCGCTGCCATCTTACACGGAGGGTGGTGACAGTCGGTTGCTGCCGGCCTCTGAATGGCACGACGGTCAAGACATGGAAAGAGGCCCAGCGAAAGGTCGTAGACTTCGGGGACAGCAGCTGTGCCAAAGTGACGCACAGCTTGGAGCCTGACCTGCTACAGGGCTGGCCGCGGCAGGCGAAAGCCACCCAGGCTACCACCGGCGTGACCCTACAAAGTTCGCCTCTCTCCTAGGAGAGCGGGAGGTCAATTATAGGTCAGATCCTCAGAGCCAGGCATTACCGCTGCCTGGGAAAGGAGATAAAGCCCAGAACCTGTCCGCCCTGCGTCTGCTTGGTCTCACCCCGCCCCTCGCCGCCACTTCTACCAAGGGCGACCCACGGCGCCGCGCAGCACTGGCTCCTCCTCCTCTCTCACTCCCCCTCCCCCTCCCAGTGCGCGGCCGCTCCGCCCCCGGGGAAGGAGGAATGAGCCATGGGCACGGCTGAGGGGAAAGTGCATAAATGACGCTCTCTTGCTTCCTTCATCTCTCTCTACCTCGAAGCGGGTGAGCAAGCGACTTGTTTTCGTGGCTGCCTTGTTCGCGCTCAGACACGGAAGCAGGAGTCGAACTGTCTATTTTTTATCAGGGCACACCCTGTATACCCGTACCTCCCCTGCCACCCGGTTGCGGAGTGCCAGTTGGTACAGCCCCGCCTGGCGGGAGGAGGGAGCGCGGCCGTATCTCCCGCGGCGGTGGCTGGTGCTGCAGGCGGAGGTGGATCGAGAGCCAGGGCGGTGGGTAGCGGAGCGCCAGACCGCTGAGGCGGTGGGCGGGAAGGCAGCCGGGCGGAGCTTCGCTTCCGCGCCTTATGCGAGGGGCCGGGCTGCGCGTCCGTGTGGTGGGAACGTATTCTCTGGGGAAGGGGCAGTTTCGGCCGCGGCAAGCTCAGGCGAGCTTCGTGTGCGCGGGGACGGGCGAACGGGCGGCGGGCAGGTGCTGCAGGCTGCGTGCGGCCCACCCCGACCCGCGTAGGTATGTGTGTGGCGTCGGTACTGCCAACGCGCTGCGGGTGGGGGCTGCGGGCGCGGTCGTTGGGCTCCCTGAGGGACTTTATGTGGGGACGAGGGGCGGGCTCGGCGTCCCCCTGCTGCTGGTCGAGGGGTCGTCCGCCCTTGCGAAGCGCGCTGTTGATGTCCTGTTCCGTGTTACCCTTATCTCCGCTTCCCCTCTCCAGTGTTTTTATCCTGGCAGCGGGACCTCGGGCGGCTGGCAGCGCCTCGGTGGCTGGGGCTGGAGGTGCAGACCCCTCCCCTCGGCCCAATTCGCCTGGAGGCAACAGGCGTCGCGTCGGTGAGAAAACATGAGCCGAGATTTCAAACCCGGAGACTTGATCTTCGCCAAGATGAAGGGTTATCCCCATTGGCCAGCCAGGGTAAGGCACCCCTCCTTCCCCGCGGCCTGCAACGCCCTCCTGCTCTAAACCTGTGCTCCACGCCCCCCCTGCACCCGCCTCTCCTGGCCTCCCCTCCTCCTTTTCCGGCTTTGTGCTGCCAAGAAGTGCTTTCAGACACCTGTGGAGAGCAGTGTGGCTAAACCACGTTGCTCCCTCCCGCCTCGTGCGAGGGGGGACGCGGTAGCGCTCCCCTGTTTGGAAGGAACACCTCAATCACACTGCAGATCCTGTGCTCTGGCTCTTTGTTACCGTCTGCTAAAGTCGCTTCTGCTGTAACAAGTAGCCCACTCCAGTAGTCGTTAGTTGTCCTAATTTGCATAACTTGGCCTTTAGAAACGCACACTGCTGTATGGTAGCATGACGTTGGAGCTGTGCAAGCAGCTAACTATACAGATACGATGTTCCCACGTAACTGCCCTTTTTGTTTGTTTGTTTGTTTTACAAAATAAAAAACATGGAGTTCTGGCAGGTTTATTTTTCACTTGTAAAATCAGCAGTTCCTGTAGTGCTTTCTGTAGAATAAGCTGTGTGCACGTGATAAGTTCACTAATTTTTGCTTTCTCCCTGCTCCTTTGGAAGAGGCATTGCAAGTGGTGTGACTGCTGCAGGTCATTTGATGGTTGTGAAGATATGGACAAAAGACTATTGAGAGATTTAGCTAAGATCGTGGCTAAGAATTTTTTTTTTTTAATTTATCAGATAATTTTTCATTTTTGTGGCACTTGACACGTGGGCTTGGACAACTCACCAACTCAGCGTAAGGATAGAAAGCTTTGCTAGTGCTTGTGCTGAAAGAGGGGTGGTATTTAAATGGAATTAAATGTATTTTTTTAGCTGTAGCACATCATATTTTAAAGAAAATAGTCATGTATTGCTGTAACATGAGAAGTGTTGTCATTTCTTATTGTTGCTAATACTTTCATTCGGCTGTTACTTTGCAAAATACAGCTGAAAGATCTCGAGAGCTGGTGTTTTTTTTAATGCTTGATACACTTTTCCCTTAGACTGTTGTTAACCGTTATTTGACTTGAATTACAGTCTGTCTTTTCCATAGGTGGATGAAGTTCCTGATGGAGCAGTAAAGCCTCCTACAAATAAAATGCCTATATTCTTTTTTGGCACCCATGAGACGTAAGTCCTTAAGGATCATGCTTTTGTCATTATAGAAGGCTGTTAGAAGAATTTAATGGCTTATCTGCATGTATTGTGTGTTACCCAGTAGCAGACCAAATTCTTCCTGAATTACTGTCTTTTGACAAGACATAAATCTCTCATTTTTGCTTAAGCTATTAAAGGGAATTTTAGACTATAACCATACACTTTCCTTGTCAGAAAGGGAAAACATTCCTACCTGTAATGGTATGGCTGATATTATTTTTTTCTTCCTCAGTATTGAAATTTTAAATATAATTATTTTGAATCCTCAAAATTCTCAATAATACATTGTCAATGAAAGTGAAATGAAGCTGAGAATAGTATTTCTGAGATAGGCAAAATCTGAGAAGCAGACACGTGTGTTTTTTCTGGAGAAGTTTCACATTGTGGGTGTTGGGGTTTTATAAGATCTGGAGACAAAAGTGAGGAAGTGCAGCTAGCTGTGTAGTTGTCAACCTGCAAAATACTCATCTTTGGGTAATTTCAGCAGTGCTAGCACTTTGCAGTTGTATGACATCTGCTTTGAAGGGCTATATTCCTTCCATTGCTAAATTCCATTGTCAATATGCTAGGGTTTTGTGCAGTTCAGTCTTTTGAAAAATACCATATTACGTTATAGCATGACTGGTTGTCCTAGTGTAGATTTATAAGGCTTCAGATTCAGTGCTACATTTGTTGTCTGATTTGTTTCTTTGTATTTTAAAAAAGAACCAAACCTATAATGGTGTGTTAATTCTGCTGTTCTTACCAGTAAAATGGCAAGTAGAAGTCTATTTTTTGAGTTTTGTGGAAAGACCTTGCTTTTTTACACCTTATTTAATATCTATTACATTGCTTTAATCTGTTACTTTGCATCTGTCTTTTAGTAAGCTGTGTTAAGACAGTATGTTGTGCTGAATTAAACATCCCCTGCTCTCTCTGACCTCACTTCTTACTTGGTTCTTTTTTTAAGAAGTTCTTTCCTTGGAGAAAAACCTCTTCTGTATACTTAGCTTATACACGTACGCATTTCTTTAAGTGTTCTCATCTTCAATAGATCTTCCAGTGGCTCAGGTTTTTTTGTTTGATTTTTTTTTTTTTCTCACATGTCACAGAAAGCAGTTCCTGGGATTCACTTAAAAGTTACGAAGTTTAATTCTTGTCTTTTTAAAAGTTATGATGGATAACATGGGTATATTTTAACTGTCCCCTACTCTTTGATATTACTACAAAACAAAGTTTTAATTTCATCTGTTTTTTTTTGTCAGGCTGACGGTTCAGGGTTACTGCATTTTGGAAATCCCTACAACATAAGAAAAATATGTTATATTTCATGCACACTGCAAAGTACAGAATGATCTGTCTGCTGGAGTGTGTTCCTTAAGCATGTGACTTTACCTTGTTCTCCTTATAGTGATGATAGGTGAAACTCACATGCTTTTTGTTCTTACCCGTTGTTGCTTACAGCAAATATCTGGAAGTAGATCAGGTAAAAAAGGAGAATGCTGTTCTGTGGCAAGTGGTCTTAGTGATCTTTTAGGAACTTTCTGTACCTTTTTCATGGGAATTAAAATAAATGAGGTAAACTTGTTCTTCACTGTGCTTCTCACAATTGAGAGTTACAGTGATGTACCTGCAGTATGTTAATAGTCTGTACATATACAGCCTATCTTACTTGGGAAATTTGAGGTGTGTTTTGTTAATTTCCATACTAACTTAATTCAGTAACAGTATCCTTTTCCTGAAAGAGTAATACAATAAATGCTATCTTAATAAAAGCTTTATTTTAATCTGTTTTACCAACAAATAACATTTTTGCAAATTTTGATTGATCACAAACAAACAAAAACTCACACTGAAGTCTAGCATTAGTTTAACCTCTCGTTTAGTGTTCTTGTTCCTTTTTCTTTTTGCTACCTGGGGACTTCACTACAGGAACCCATTAGGCTATGTGACCTTTTCACAGCAGCTGATTTCTAGTGTTTTTCAAAGCCTGAATGGTATGAATAGAGGCTTGGGAAAATGCTTCCCTTCAGAGGATGGGGAAGAAAGGAGCGGTGTTTCCTATTTTTTTGTCTTCTGGTTTTTGGCTCCATAGCCAGCCTTGTGGTCTGGTTAAGTAGGCTTTGCACAGATGCATCTTTCTCACAGTGGCTGAATCCTCTCTAGCCATCTTTTTCAAAGAAGTGCATGATTTGCAGTCTCTTCTGTCTCAGTGGCTTCCTTAAGACTTTGTACACAGAGGTGAGTGTTTTACTGCTGGAGTAGGAAATGTTTAAGCTTTCTAGGTGATGATGTGTTCTCTTTTGTTTAGTAGGATGTGAGTCTCAAGAAAGTCTCATTTAAAGATGATGAAGAAAATAGTGGAGCTTAGACTATCTGTTTAAGTTCTCTGTGAGCTAATACTTTAGGAAGGAAGTGTCTGCAGCGTTTCAGGTATATGGATCTAACCTGTATTCAGTCAGGCAAAGCTGTGTCTAGACAGAGATTGAAGGTAAGAATGTACCATTAAGTGATACCTTTTTTCTGTTAGCAGCATATAGATTGCTACAGTGAAATCCTAACTTGGGAGGTTGTGAAATTCTTCATCAGAATATTGGTTCTCATAAGTTATCTTTTTTTCACCAAGCCTAATTTAGAGAGGATAGTAGTGTGGTTAATATGACTTTGCCATATGAGAAAAGCTTCAAGGCTATATACAGGCTATACACAACATACAGTAGGGGTAGTACCATACAGGAGTGTGTTTTTTCTGACAAAGGTATGCAGACAGTGTTAAGACCTCCCCTACAACAGTATTTTATATAAAACATTTTTTTCTTAGTGCTTTCTTCTTTGAAAAAAAAATAGGCAAGAAAAAGTAAGGAGCAGTTTAAAGTGTTTTGGTTTGGGTTTTTTTTTTGGTTAAGTTTGATAAATCCAGTTAGAAGAGTCTGTTGTCATAACTAAAAAGCTACTGAATTACATAGCATTCTTACAAAGATGTTAACATAATCAAATGTTATTTTTTTTCCTGTCTGATACACTGAAAATTACTCTTAAATTTTGTATTTTAACTGGATTGCTTTTAATTTAAAGACTTTGAAATATTTTCTTTGTTAGCCTGGAGCCATTTCTTCCCCTTCAAATTGTTTTCTTTTCCAGATTCAAGAATTATTTATTCTTAACATTTAAGCCTGATGTTTTTAACTAGGGAAGCAATTGCTCTTCCTATTTATTTGTGCATTACTCAGTTTTTGATTGTTCACATTAGTTTGTTGTCCTGTCAGCTACAGTCTTTAAAAAGATGCAACATGGTTTCTTACTCAGTCATCATCCTGGGAAGGAGTAGGTCCGTATGTGTGGTGGTAGTAATGGAGTACCTGCATTATTGAAATTTAAGGAAACTAAACGTGCTTATGTAACAGAATTAGATGTTGCAGTAATAATGAATAACCTCTTTGAGTGCTTACCTCTTTGAGAAGACAGTTTAAAATGTGAAATTTTGTTTTTATTGTTCTTTTTCCCCTAAGGGCATTTCTGGGACCAAAGGACATATTCCCTTACTCTGAAAATAAAGATAAATATGGCAAACCAAATAAAAGAAAGGGTTTTAATGAAGGGTTGTGGGAAATTGACAACAATCCCAAAGTGAAGTTTTCCCATCAGCAGGTGAGTTGTGCAGAGTCTGCAAATCTTTGTTTCTATACTGTTGTGGGTAGGAAAAGGCAATATATTTCCTTCCTGTAGGGTAATGAATTATTGCTGTCATTAAGCTGCAAGTTAGACTATTTTTTTTAATTAAATATATATTTTTTTAAATTGATCTCTAATAATTGTAGCATAAAAGAGATGGAGAGTGATGTTTAGCTGAGAATATCTGTTTGTTATAGTGAACTCAGAAGGGATTGTGTTGACGGCTTTGGAGAACAAGGCTAAATGTTTAATACTTGGAGCACACATAAAGTTTTACTTATAGCTGTATGTCTATTTATTTATCTGTACTTAGAACTATATATATTCTTAAGAAATTTATGTTTAGAACTGTACAACTGGACTTGCCAAGTGGTAGCTGTTTGAAATCTCAGTCATTCTGCTACTTTCTGTGCTCTAAACCCGAGTGCATCTCTCACAAGTGTCCTTAGTGTATAGTATTTTTCTTCCATTGGAAGCAATGTGGTGCTTGCCTTTTACACTCAAACTGTCATATGACTTTCTTGATTCGGTGTTGGTCCATCTGTAGTTCTTCCTTTCTTGCCTTCTTGATGAGTCTTCCAAGCTTAAGCTTAAAACTATGCAGTGTGACCTATAAAAAGACTCAGGTTTAATCTGAAGAGAAAGAAATTGTCTTGCTTGTTTTATCTTTGCCTACCTTCCTGTGAACATTCCGTAGCCTGAGTTTTGCCCTGTACACCAGACATAGACTGGACTCTGATAACATACTGGGTCTTCCAGGCAATGCTGCAGTAATGAAAATAATTGGGGTTTTTTGGGGTATTTTTCACTGCTCTTACGAGACATGCCAGATTGATATTTCAGCATAGCTTCATCTCTGCTTCATAAGATGTCCTTCAAACTAGAAACATAGTCATTTGGGATAAGAGCTGAAATATTTCTGCTTTAGTATAATCAAGAGATAAGACAGTGCACTCTGTACACACACATTTTCTTCTCTGTGATACAGAAGGATGCTAATTCTTCATCACAGTAGGAGGGACTGCATTAATAAGGGACAGATTCTTTCTGCTATTGGTATACCCTCTGGCTGTTTTCTTTGTGACGATTTAGGAGAGATGCTTCATGAATGGCTGAGGAAGCTGTGAACCATAACTGAGTTTACCAGTAATTCTATCAAAGTGAAATTCTGAGTATAAACAACCAGTAACAAGCATTTTGTTTCACAGCAGGAATGAGTAACTTCAATTAAGCAGTACTATGGGTTGTTGCTTTTGTAGGATCTCAGACATTCCTGAATAGGATTCCAATTGGAAATGTGCAAAACATGCTGCTAGGAGATGCATGCAAACTGTTTTCAAAGTCTATTTTTTTTTGTTTGTTTGTTGTTTTTTTTTAACAAGCTAGGCCTTTCCACATTCTGAATTCCATTTAGCTTTGGTGATAGCTCTTTCACAGGGTCTTTCTGTTAGTTGGTCAGAGGTTCTATCTGGAGCCACTGGCTGGTTGTTTGCTTTTATTATTCACAAATTCTGTATTTAAAGTTTTTCTTTCCATGAGTTGTATTTAAAATCTGGTACTGTAAGTGAGCCTTAAAATTATTGGAAGAAAAAAACTCATAGAAGGGGTGTTTTGGCTGGAGTACCATGTCCAGTTCTGAACTACTAAGTGCAAAACACATGTCAGCGTGCTGATGAGAGAGTCCCACAAATGGCCAAAACCACGATGAATTAGAGCATCTGTGCTATGAGGAAAGACTAAGAGCTGGTTCTGTTCAGTCCTGGGGGACTCAAGTGGGAGTAGTGTTGTTCTGTGTTTTTTTTTTAACAGATTTTATAATTAAAAAAAATGTAAGTACTTGGCACTGAAGTGTTGGGTATTTATACTCATCAATATATAAATACCTGAAGGGACGGTAAAAATTGGACAGATTCAGGCTGTTTCCAGTGATGCCCAGTGACAAGACCAAAGGCACTGGGCACCAACTGAAATATGAGGACTTGCAATGTGAACATCAGGAAGCATTTTTTTACTGTGAGAGTGACTAAGCACTGGCACAGGTTTCCCAAGGAGATTGTGGACTGTCTGTCCCTGGAGATGGTTAAAAGCTGTGGCTCTATGTGACCTTGTGTCTCAGTTCTAATTTAAAATTTCCAGAGACTCGGATAAAATTGATAAAACCAATAACAATTTTATAAAGTGCCTTTCTCTCTTCCCCTTTCTTTCCCAAAAGAAAGGAATTTGATGTGGAGAGAGGAAAGGTAAGCACACCCAAATAAATAAATCTCACTCGATTTGGAAGTTAAAAGGAAAAGTTTAACAATAACTTAAAAAGGGTATCTGAGGTAGGGAAGTTACAAAGGTACAGGGAAGAGAAGGCAAATACAAAAGGTATAAATACAACTCGATTTTTGATGGTGATGGCTTTGTCTGCCTCATGGGTGATGGCCACATGGTAAAACAAAGGAGAAAACAGGAAACAGGATGGTGATGGTGGTAAGACTGAGGCAGGGAGCGCAGAGAGAGAGAAACAGGAAGTCCCCCTGCTTTTATGAATCATTAGGCAGGAAGGGGGGAGTGGGCTAATCATCACCTGGTGGTGTTCAGACCCACCCCTGGGGAGGGGTCAAGACCACCTTGTGGCAGGTTCCAGGTTACTCCCCCTGGAGTGTTAATCCTATACACCTTGCTTGAGTAGGAGGGATGATCTCTTAGAGAATGAGTGAAGGTGACCTGGTCTACTGGAGGTCTTCCTGCTGACTGCAGGGAGGCTGGACTAGCTGACCTATAGAAGTCCTTTCTGGCCCAGACCATTCTGTGACTCTAAGTCATGCAGTAGATGTGCAGTCTTCTGAATTTTCGCCTTTAAGTTTAGAAAATCTTTCTTTTAGTAGTTTTCTCTTTCTATTCTGGGCTGTGTGTTGTTAAAAACAACTTTTTTTCAGACTAAATCAAGCCCTTAGGATTAAGCCATCTCTTGTTTTCAGTTGTGGGTAGTTCTTTTAATGCTAAAATTTTGAGTACATCTGCCAGTGGCTTACTGGTTTTGGCATTCTCTAAATAAAGATGTAAAATAGACACAGTAAGTGTTAATGTGATCTGAAATAAAACTGGAGTAAGACTTTACCTCAGAGATAATTTCTTTGAGCATCTTTGATGTCAGGTCAACTAGTCGTGGGCTTCCCATGTTTGTTTTTTTTCTTCACAAAAGACTAATTTGTGGGTTTAATTCTTAGAACTGAAATATGTCACCGTTCCACTAAAGCTTATAGATAAGATGCAGGAACATCCTGCTTTTCCAAGAGTAATAAAACTGTAGTGTGATATTCGGGTTCTGGTTTAGTTTCACTAGTTTTGCTTATTAGCTTTATTTCTTCAGTACTTTGCAGGGTAGTCTTACAGTGATGAGACTTCAGAGTTACCTTACTTCATACATCCCTTAGTCCCCTTGGTGTTTTACTATGTTGCAGCTTTCCTATTCATGAGGATATTACCTTAGCATACTGTGATCAGAGCTGGAGGAACAAGTGCATAGTTTCCCCTATTACTAAAGGAAAGATACTTACCTTCTTTGTAAGAGTGTCTATGGCTGCTTTAATTAAGAGCTAAGGATTTTTTGAGGGGTAGGACTTCTGGATGTTTTAGTGAGGGAAGGAAACAAAGTTTAATAGTGCATGTAGAAAATGGAGACAGATGAGGTTAGGATGTTAGGTGTGTGTGTGGGAAGACTGTGGAGACAACTGAGACACGGGTGATTCAAGGGCTGTGTCTCCACCCCTTCACCCAAGATAGGGACATCTTCCCAGCCAAAACTGCATATTTGACACATGGCTCAAACTCTACTAGTATTACTGCTACCTGGGGAGGTGGTGGAGTCACCGTCCCTGGAGGTGTTCAAGGAAAGACTGGATGGGGCACTTAGTGCCATGATCTAGATGACTGGCTAGGGCTGGGTGGTAGGTTGGACTGGATGATCTTGGAGGTCTCTTCCAACGTCATTGATTCTCTTCTATGATTCTGTGATTTGCATTGCTGACCCTCTTGGTGTTAATTGAGAGTTATCGGCTCAGGCTCATGTGTTCATGTGCAAGCTGAATTTGCTTGCATCTTTTGCTTCAATAAATCAAAACTATTTTGACTTTGCAAACTTACCTCAGTGCAAGTCCTTACTGGGACACTGAGAAGAGGCAAACATTAATTTTTCCAAACAGTTTCAGCAAGAGTCCTGGAGCTCTGACACAGGTAGATATTGAGATCACACCTACAACATGACAAACATCACCGTTGTCTCTGAATGCAAAAAACTAATCTGTGTATGGAATCTCATCCCATTTTTAATTTCCCTGGCAAAACAACACTAATTGCCATGTAGTCTTTTATTTCAAGATCTATTTTTAGGCTATTTTTCACCATCTTCCAATCACTATTGTGACTACCTCTGATTACAAATACCATTTTAGTTTACCTTTAGTTAAAGGGTCTCCTCCAAATTTAATCTGTCATGGGCACAGCTGGTTGCATGTGGTGATTCAGTTTGTCTGCTGCCAGGTCAGCTGGTTGTGACAGGTTTGAGGCATACCCAGACCACATTTCACACGGGCCTGGTTCACACAGGGCTTTGACAACCTGCCAGCTACTTTTCCTGTCAGTGTGTGAGAGACGATCAATAAGTTAAGTGAAGGATGTTTACTGGACAGTGCAGGCAAGACAGTTCAGTTATCAGAGCATAAGGATTCAGGGTGAGTAGGTGTAGGGTGTGTTTGGCCACACAACAGGCAGGGGTCACAGGGAAGGATGTGATCATGTGGAGATGTTGGTAAAATCCAACTTTTATTCCAAATACAAGGTAATACTGAAGTGACAGACTTGTCAGCTATTCACATAGAGGAATTCACTGCATTTATTTTTTAAATTCTTTTTCTGTACTTTTACTGGGCATGTTTTCTCTTAAGTCTGAGAGCCACGTTTTCTGTTTAACTGCCAGATTTGGCTGAGATATTATGAAAGTGATATTTATACTTTGCAGATGTTGCTTGTAACTGCTAGTAGGGGAGGTGGAGGGCAGAAGAGAGCCTGTGGCTTGGGCTTTAATCCAAAACCACTTCCTCAGTGTGGGGAAAATTGAAGAGTCAGAGGAGTTCTGTGAGCTTTGTTTGAAGCAGCTAATATTTCAGAGGAATAATGCCTTCCACAACATAAAGGAATTAAAAAAATGTAATTTTGGCTTTGCCTTTTCTATTGCAGTCTTTTTTTAACTTCAGTTCTTTAGATTTTTTTTTTTTTCTGCTCATGTTTTTAGGAACAGGTAGTTGTTTCACTTAGGATTGATAGCTCTCTTAAAAATGGACTTTTTGGCTGTACAATCACAAGTTGATTAGATCAAAATCAGTTTTTAATTTTTCTTTTTAATTACACACAAAACCTCATGCTGCAGTATTTTTAGTGTGGAAAAATTACAGGGTTAGAGTTTGAAAGTTTGATAATGAGAGTGGAATTTCAACTGAAAAGTGTGGAAATCAATGAAATAAGATATATGTTATTATTCCTGTAATTCTAGTAAGGATTTTGTTCCTTATCGTGATGCTTTCTTCAGTAAGGTACCAGTAGCAGAACACCTCTGTGTTGTTACTCTGTAGTTCAGGAAGGGATTTATATCTCATTTTTGATGTTTTTATGTTGAAGTCCCATCCAGCTGTTAACACTCCAGTCAAAGAAACTGTTCAAGAAGGTAGTCAGGAGCCTGCTGAGGGGAGTGAAGAAAAAGCAGGAGCCAAAAGAAGGAAGTTTACTGTCCCAAAAGTAAGTGGCTGAATTTGTTGTTCTGGAAGCATTTTTAATTCAAAGCTATATTGCTGGCTTTTTACTTAAATGCTTTTAACAATGTGTTACTGTTGTAACTGCCTTGGCTTTGCTTCTTTTCAGCTGTATATACAATAATATTGTTGTGCTATATTCCTTTTGAGGTGCTGTGCAAAATTAAATTATTCACAAGTCTATATTTTAAAATCATAATATACTTCAACTAAATTCACCCAGTACTTGCTAGGCAGGAAAAGATAGAAATGATCATCAAGATTTATTGAGGACTTTTTAATATCATAGACAGGTATGACTGTCTCTTTCAGTTACGACAAATTTGAGGAGCATTAGGTTCTACTTGAGCTGAAAGGGTTTTTCAATGCGTTTGCCTGCATCAAACGATCACAGAATGGTAGGGGTTTTAAGGACCTCTGAAAAGCATCTAGTTCAACTGAGGTGGGTTAGGAAGTTTCTCCCCCAGCACTATTTGGAATTTGCCAATTACCTCAGAGAGCTTGGAAGTAAGATGAAACTGTATTTACAGCATGGCAAAATTTACAAGCATATGTACACAATGCATTTACAATTATGTGTAAATTAGAAATTATATGGAAATCCAAACTCCCTCCCAGACAAAGAAACTGCCCAAAAGGGCTCAAAGCTACTCCTTTGCCCTCCTTCTTTATCTCAGACAGGCAAACAAAACCAAAAAGCCAGCAAAGCTTATGTGTTAGTTGTTAGCTGAGATTAAAGGAGAGATAGTAGAGCTTAAAGAAGAGATATTAGAGCAGATCAAATGAGTAAGGAACAGGGCAATATCCCAGGACAAAGTAAGGGAAAATTGTTTATGTTTTGGCTTTTTATCCCTCTCAGCAAACCAATACATGATATAGACATCATCATTATTTTCTTTTCACAACCAGTGATCTAATTTCTTTTATTAAAATATTCCAGATAGCCTCAAACCAGCACACCAACCCTCCTGCTAAAGCAGGTTCTCGTAGATCAGGTGCACAGGGCAGCAACCAGGTGGGTTTTGAAAATCCCCAGAGGAGACTCAACAAGCTGTTTGGGCAGCCTGTTCCAGTGTTCCATCAGCCTCAAAGTAAAGAAGTTTTTCGTAAAGTGAAAACTCCTAATTTGTACCTGTTGACCCTTGTCCTATCATTGGGCATCACTGAAAAGAGCTCAGCCCCATCCTCGTGACCTTCACTTTATATGCATTGGTAATATCGCCTCAGTCTTCTCTTTTCAAGGCTAAAGAACAGATTAGAGGTATGAGTTTGAATCAGGCCATATTCCTAATGGGCTCATGACAGTATAAATGGATATAAAGGATTTCACAGCTGTATCATTTGAACTTTTGATTCAGGAAAGCATCTATGAATAATCAATATGCAGTAGTTCATATAGGCAGTTTAGCTTCCTTGCTTTGCATGTGTGTGTACTTTAGAATCCTTCCAAAGCAAAATTGCGTTCTCTTTAATTAAATTGTATTCATACTAAAAAAAACACTAAAAAACTGCATTTCATCCTCAAAAACCTTTGTTTCAGCTTACAGGTGCTGTGCATAGGTAGTACTGTACGAGCTGAACGTTCCTAGCTTAATGGTAGTAGCGATGTGAGGCTCAGCAGTGTCTGGGCTTAAAACCATGCCAGTCCGTTTTGGCAGCCAATGTGGGATCTGAAGAGTTGAGATAATGAAATATCTGACCAAAACATGTTAAAATAATTTTGTTATATGCATTTTCTAGATTAAATAGGCCATGTTCACAATGTGGGTCCATCTTTTTGCATGGTGACGTTATATAAATCCTTATGTCCTGTATGTATCCCCTGTGGTGATGTTTTTCACCTCTAGGAGATGGATCAGGTCTATCATATTGCTGTACTTGTTACTGACTACTTATGACATGACTGTAGCTCTGGTCATGGGATTAAGCTGGTATTTTGTAAGCAGCATTGTCATTTGTTAATAGTCTCATTCTGTTTATGGGCAAGACAGGGAAGGAGACTTCCACACATTTTGAGAACTTTGAGTATCCTCTGGATGTCCAAACCAATATGGTGTTGGTAGGTCTTCTGAGTGTGTCCTAGGTCTTGTTCAGGGTTACACAATTTTTCCCAAGAATATCACTCGTATTTGTCCCAAGACTGGCAGGTTGTGTGGGAGAGTGTGGTCAAGGGCCTAGTGTAGTAGTCACCTCCAGAGTTTGGAATTTCATCCCAAACAAGTGCAAAATCCTGATCAGTAATTGAAATGTTTGAAAAAAAGTTATGTTGTCAACCTGGCAATTCCTGTGAGACACAAATTACTGCAATGGGCTGGGGCTTGGCCCTGGGGTACCAAGTCTTTTTCAATGCTATTAAATGTTCTCAAGGTGAAGAGAAGGTCACTGGACCTAAAGACAATCTGGCGGGTATTGTGGCTACTAAAACTCTGGCAGTAGATGCTGCACCTGCTACAGGGAACCAGGTGCTAGTATCCATTGCTCCTATATAGAAAAAAAAAGCCGTACAAGAATTTGGTTGGCCTCATGAGGGGTTACGATGATGAACCAAGGCTATCACAAGAATATGAAGAAGAGCCAGAGATGATCACTTGATCCATGTCCCTGAGAGAGCTGCAAGACGTATGAAAAGATTTCATCCACCATCCAGATGAGCATATTATCACCTGACTGCTGGAAAACAGTCAGCTGGAATCTCTGTCTCTAGGATCACCTCTGGAGGCAGATTCTGTCAGGCTTGAAGGAAATGCACTGCTTCAAGGAAGATGTTACATTTTACCCAGGCAAGTGGACTGCCATGGAGAGAAGTATCCAATACCTGAGGGAACTAGCTGTGCTGAAGGTGATTTATGATGAGAATAATGAGCAGTCACCCTAAGTTCCAGATGAAGTCCAGTGTACACCACTTACATGGTGGAAGTTCCTACAAAGCCACCATCATGTGCCATCTCATGTGCCAGGCACTAGTGTCCTGGAAAGACTATCAGAGACAAGTGGTGGATGAATCGGCTGGCCACCTGTAGTAGTATGAAGGATGTCTCTCTCTCTGGGCACAGTTGTCTGTGGAGGAGCTGTCCCAGCACTGTCATTAATTCAAAGAGAACATGTGCTGCTCCCTAGTTGTACAGTTCATAGAATCATAGAATGGTTTAGGTTGGAAGGGACCTCAAGGATCATCCAGCTCCAACCCCCTGCCACAGGCAGGGACACCTCCCACTAGAGCAGCTCGCCCAAGGCCTCATCCAGCCTGACCTTAAACACCTCCAGGGAGGAAGCATCCACAACCTCCCTGGGCAACCCATTCCAGTGCCTTACCACCCTCACTGTAAAGAGCTTCCTCCTAACATCCAGTCTAAATTTCCCCTCTTCCAGCTTAAACCCATTCCCCCTCGTCCTAACATTACTAGACCGTGTAAATAGTCCCTCCCCAGCTTTCCTGTAGGCTCCCTTCAAATACTGGAAGGCCACTATAAGGTCTCCTCGAAGCCTTCTCCTCTCCAGGCTGAAGAGCCCCAACTCTCTCAGCCTGTCCTCATAGCAGAGGTGCTCCAGCCCTCTGATCATCTTCGTGGCTCTCCTTTGGACCCGCTCCAGCAGTTCCATGTCCTTCTTGTATTGGGGGCTCCAGAACTGCACACAGTACTCCAGGTGGGGTCTGACGAGAGCAGAGTAAAGGGGGAGAATCACCTCCCTTGCCCTGCTGGCCACACTTCTCTTGATGCAGCCCAGCACTCGGTTGGCTGTCTGGGCTGCATGTGCACACTGCCGGCTCATGTTGAGCTTCTCGTCGACCCAGACCCCCAGGTCCTTCTCCTCAGGGCTGCTCTCCAGCCATTCATCACCCAGCCTGTATCTGTGCCTGGGATTGCACCGACCCAGGTGCAGGACCTTACACTTGGCCTTGTTAAACGTCATGAGGTTGGCCTGGGCCCACCTCTCCAGCCTGTCCAGGTCCCTCTGGATGGCATCCCTGCCCTCCAGCAAGTCAGCTGTGCCACACAGCTTGGTGTCATCTGCAAACTTGCTGAGGGTGCACTCAATTCCTCTGTCCATATCACTGACAAAGATGTTAAAGAGCACTGGTCCCAGCACTGACCCCTGAGGAACACCACTTGTCACCGGTCGCCAGGTGGACATTGTGCCATTGATCACCACTCTCTGCATGCGACCATCCAGCCAATTCCTTATCCAGTGAGTGCTCCACCCATCCAGTTTGTGCTTTTCCAGTTTGGTGACCAGGATGTCATGTGGGACAGAGTCGAATGCCTTACTCAGGTCTAGGTAGACGACGTCAGTTGCCCTTCCCCTGTCCATTGCAGCTGTGACTACATCATAAAAAGCCACCAAATTTGTCAGGCATGATTTGCCCTTAGTGAAGCCACGCTGGTTGCCGCCAGTCACCTCCGCCTGGTTTTCCATTTGCTTTTGCAGAGCCGTCAGGAGGATCTGCTCCATGATCTTTCCAGGCACAGAAGTGAGACTGACTGGTCTATAGTTTCCAGGGTCATCCTTTTTCCCTTTCCGTATATCAGCTGTTCGGAGCAGGCACTTCCCTGCCCAGGAGAAAATCTGGAAGATAGACACCACTGGGCATCCTGTGGTTTTACCTATGTGACCACAGAGAATATGTGAGGAAATGGTATGGAAAACCCACTTCAGTCCTAGCTGTATGAGTACATGAGCAATGAAGGAAATCAATCATGAAAGCACTCTACTGTTTCTAGTGGAAATTTCCACGAGGGTAGAAAGGCTGATCTTTCTTCTAATCCTGTTCAAGGAGCCTCCAAGCCACTTTCACAAGTGATTCTGATAGGATTAAAGGGATCCTGCTTCCAGCTAGGTGGAGGAAAAGGACAATCAGGTTTACTAGACTGTGGGGATCCAACTGTGTGAATCCAGTGGCCTGGTGTGTCAGACCCACAGGAGTGTAAGGCTTTAGTAGATACTGTCACACAGTGTACCTTAATGCGATCTAGCTATAGAGGGCTCGCACCCACCTACATTTTGGGGATAATGGGATCCCAACAGCTGAGTGTGAGGGAAGATGAAGTGAGCCTAACTGGCAATAAATTACATAAAAACACCATTGGACTGGCCCATGCATCCTTGGCATGGACTGTCTCAGAAGAGAGTATTTCGAGGGCCCAAAAGGGTACTGGTGAACTCTTTGTAGCTGAGGGAAATAAATTGTTGCCCATTTTGTGTGATGTCTTGAAGGACCCTTCTGTGATGGAATTGGTGAGGGTTAAGAATAGCAGGTGCCAATTGCTACCTCAACCAACCAATATCATACCAACCAAGACACTGTGATTTCCATATGTAACCTGATTCATTGGTTGGAGTGCCTGTATGTCCAGGGAGAAAGTCTGGTGGAGAATGGAGACTGACGATAGGCTACCATGACAAATGCTGCTGTGCTGCACCCACTGGAATCAAAGGCAGCCAAGTGATATACCACGACTGTTGTCATTGATACATTCTTCTCTGTTCCTATAGCACCTGAGTACAGGCCATAGTTTGCATTCATTTGGAGGAGCCTCCAGTATACCTAGAACTCACTGCGCAGGGGAGGAAAGCCTCACCTTTTTCCATAGACTGATCCAGACTATACTGGCACAGAGTGGAGCACCAGAACAAGTGCAGTGCATTAATGACATCATTGCATTGGGTGACACAGCAGATTTTTTGAGAAAGAGAAGAAAATAATTTGGATCCTTCTAAAGGCCAGTATTGACATCAATCAAAGTACCAAGGGGCTTGCACAGGAGATCCAATGTCTAGGGATAAAATGGCACAGTGAGCATTGCCAGATCTCAATGGATATGATTATCAGGATTCCAGCTATGTCTCCATGAGCCAGTAAAAAGGAAACCTAGGCTTTCTTGGGCATTGTGTGTTTCTAGGGGATGCATATCCCTAACTACAGCCTGATCCTGACCTCTTTCTACCAAGCATTCTGGAAGAAGAAAGATTTTCATTGGGGCACTGAGCCACAACAAGCCTTGGAACAAATTAAAAAAGTTGTGTGGTGACATGTGGGACAGTTCAGGCAGTACAAGATGTTACAAGTGTGCTCTACACTGCTGTCTTGGTTTTGAGTGGACAGAAGCTATAAAAATACTCCATGCTGGTTTGGAAGTTTAAATGGAAATAATGTTCATAAATATATGCAGAATTACAAAATACACAAATTGATATTCAGCCTCTGCCCAGTCCTTTAAACCTGGGCTTACCACAATCTCATTAGGTCAAAGCCTTCCCCCCCTGCCAACCAGGCCTAAATTCAGGCCTTAATGCCTCCCCACCGTGCTTCCCTGCTTCCCCCCATACCAGGCCTGAATCACATATTAAAAATTAGTCTGGCCTCTCAAGGCTGAAAGCCTCCCTCTGAAATTCTAAACAATAGGTATCAGCTAAAGTGTGCTGGAAGCAAAGAGAAGGAGAAAAAGGGAAGAGCAAATAGTAATGTCTGTTTATATGGAGGTGCAGGCTGATGGAAATGAAAGACTACAAAAAGACTACATTTTACAGTGTTAACTGCCTGTACTCTCTGGTACTTGTGGAGAACTTTTCTCTGTAGTTAAGACATTCAGTCTTAAACCACAGCAACCGCAGCCAGGAATAATGGTCTTACCTGCAACCTTTGGCAGAGAGTACCCAGGGTGATCTGAGTCTGACCCTTAGGATTTTGGAGTAGGGGATCCAAAGCCAGCTTTACTGCATATGAGAAAGAGGTTGGCGGTATTTGAAGGAGTTTGAGCTGCCACAGAAGTGGTTGGTACTGAAGCACAGCTCCTTCTAGCACTCTGACTGCAAAGGTTTAATCTAAACATGTAGCTGTTGCCACCTGGAGTGAGTGGATCTCGTTGATAACACAATGGGCTCAAAGGAGTGCTAGATACCCAGACATCTTGAAAGTGATCACAAACTGGCCAGAAGGCAAAGATTAAAGGATGTTACCAGAGGAGGAGGAGGCTAACATGTGCTGAATAGGCCTCACTGTATAACAAAGTGTGAGATAATGAGAAGCAATATGTTTTGCTCACTGATGGGCTCTGTCACGTTGTGGGAAAACACCAAAGGTGAAAGGCTGCTGTGTGGAATCCTACACAACAAGTCAGTGAAGTTGCTGAAGGAAAATATGAAATGAGTCAGCTTGCAGAGGTGGGAGCCATCAAACTGTCCTTAGGTATGGCTCAGCAGGAAAGGTGCCTAGTGCTTGCACTTTATACCTTCTCATGGTTGGTGGCAGATGCATGTGGATGTGGTTACAGCAATGGAAGCAAAGCAGCTGACAGCACAGAGGTAAACCCATCTCGGCTGCTGAATTATGGGAGGATATGGCTGCTTGCTTAGAGAACCATGTGAAAGTACATAGAATAGAATAGGAGTCAACCAGGTTGGAAGAGACCTCCAAGATCATCCAGTCAAATCTGTCGCCCAGCCCTGTCCAGTCAACTAGACCATGGCACTAAGTGCCTCATCCAGTCTTTTTTTGAACACCTCCAGGGATGGCAACTCCACCACCTCCCTGGGCAGCCCATTACAATGGCAAATCACTCTCTCTGGCAAGAACTTCCTCCTAACATCCAGCCTATACGTCCTCCAGCACAACTTGAGGCTGTGTCCCCTTGTTCTATTGCTGGTTGCCTTGTAGCCCACCTGGCTACAAGCTCCTTTCAGGTAGTTGTAGACAGCAATGAGGTCCTGCAAACCTGCTGAGGCCAAGTGCCATATGCTTGCTTACAATGATGGTTGTAACCACTGGATGGCTGGAAACCTTCCTTGGCACCCATGCGTTGTCTGAAACGCCATTCTGAGCCTTGAAGAGCAAGAATTCTGGTGATAATGGCACCTCTAAGAGAACTGAGTCAAACAATGGGATTCAGTTTTGAAGCAGCTTCATAGACACCTGGCTCAAAAAGCATGGTGTTGAATGGGTGCATATCACATCACCTATGCTGCACCAAACTCCAGTCAAACTGAGCATTACAATGGACTGCTAAGAACTACACTGAAACAATGGTAGGTGGGGCCTTTAAAGACTGGGACAAGCATTTAGTGCTAGCCACCTGGCATTAAAGTTGAGAAAATGAACTGAAAACCCAAAAAATGTGTATACAGGCTGCAAGGAGATGTTGATTGTTTTCAAGTAGATTATTACAAATTACTGGCTTTTTTTCAGGTCTTAACTGCTCACCTGAAACAAAAACTAGTATTTTAAGTTTTTTTTAACAAAACTAAACAAAGCAGGGAAAAAAAGTACAGACTAGATGACGTGAAAAGAAATCAACTCTTTTGTGGTCTGTTTACTTATGTTAGTCTTTGTTTAGTGGAGTGATACTCTTTGCTGAATGTGGTCTCTGACGTGGCTGTCTGTACGTATGTAACAGATGAACAGTCATCCAAATGAAATGTTGATTGTTGGCATGAGCACTTAGAAGTACTCATGGAAGAGTTATATGGTGAAAAAACATAGTTACATTATTGTGAATGCAAAGTGAAATTTAAGTTCCACTGTAGTATGCTGTGGTATTTTGACCTATTCTGACCACTGCCATGGTTTTAAAGAGCAGGCAGAATCATAATTGTACTCCTCCATAAGAGTAAAATAAAACACTCTCGAATTGGACAAAAATAAAGAATTATATTTCAAAAAGATACAGAGGAATGCAGAGCATATAAATCCTTAATACCTAATACATATACCAGATACATGAAAATCCTATTAAACCTTTCCCCAGCCCAACTAAACTGCACTCCCCAGTGCTCTTCTCTCCCCACGTTGCTTCTGCTGCCCTTAGGCCTAAACAGGCCTAGCCCTCCATGTTACCAGGTACAGAGCTCCTTCTAGAGAGAGAGTAAGCAGAAGGAAGAAAAGGAGCACAAGCTGGCCTTGCTGACAGCTTATAAAGAGAAAGCAGAATTATGGGCTTGCATAACAACATCATAATTTTGTGGGTGCCCCTCCTGAACTGTCTAGTCCCTGACAAATTTTCCACTCTGTGGTTCTTAAACCTGTAACAGCAACCATCTGCAATTGTGTGCTGGAGAAAGGGGTCCTCCCTTAGGTTTTTAATGTGTGCCTAAGAAAGGTACACATTAAACAGACTTAAACCATTTAAAGTGAAAAGCATTCTGATGATCATTATTGAGTTCTTTTTACTATTAAATACTTCTAAATGCATTTTTGTCCACTCTCTTTGCAGTTGGCCCCTAAAGGAGATAATAACTTACCTGCAGAAGCTGAAACAGAAGAAAAGGAGATGGACACTTCAACAGAGGATGATTTGCCTTTGGAAAAAAGCAATAAAGAAGTAGGTGAAAACTTTATGTACTAAAAAATATCTTAATTTTCTGTTGATTGACTGACTACTGAGATGGTAGTTATTACTGCTGTGACAATCTCAGGAGATGTTTAATTACATAAAACTCGTGCTTGCTCGTTTTTTTTACCTCTCATTGAAGCTAACAGGAGTTGAAACTTTCACCAGAGGGGAGAGTTTTCATCTGGCTTGTCTATAAGTTCAATTAAAATAGGTGGAAGAGTGTGTTTTATTGCACATTATTGCAAGTGTACTTTTCAAGAAGATTAGATGAATAGTGTAGACAGACTGAAACATAACTACATGCCAGTTGCAGAGGCATTCACAAAACAGACAGCAACGACTGCTCAAAAATGCGCGTTTATTGTAATCAAAATTTCTCTGAACTTCTTCCAACACACTTAATGTATAAGTTTGGCTGTCAGTGGAGAATATTCTGCTGCCCAGTCAGTTAAGCTTTAAGCTTAGGATTTAAGGAATATTATTTCTAGAAAGATGAACCAAAATGTGCGCATGCTCACTCAGAAAGGAAACTTCCGCTCAGGAGTACTGAAAATATACATTCACCAAAGTTGGGATGAGGACTCACTCAATTCATAGAAGTATCCTTAGGGGTATTACCTAAGGGGAGAGGATGCAAGTGCTAGACTGCTTTGTGCTAAGGAGACCAACCCAAAATGTTTCTATAGCAGGGCTCCATTTACACTGTGAATTGAAGGTGCACCACCAAGCCCGTGGGAAAACAGAGTAAGAGCCTGGGCTTGGAGACACCAATTACTGTGTGAGAGGCACCAAGCTGAACTTTGTCAGCCTCATTAGGTGTCTGTCAGGCTTTTGTGTGTCTGTCAGGGCTATTGTACCTGCCACAATACCTTTATTTAAAGCAATATTCAATACTTATTTTTTATCTTTCAGGAAAAAAAAAAATCCTGATTAACAGATGAGCAGGTGTCTATATATTACAGGATTCTTGTCTAAATTATGTGCCAAAGGCTTCAGTTGTGCAAAAAACTTATAATCACTAAAAAACATTTTTGTTTTGTTAAGACTCTTAGCACCATGTTTAATCTTGACAGGATATGGTGAAAACAAATGATGCTTCTATTCCTAAAGTTGCTAGAAGAGGAAGAAAAAGAAAGGTAACAGTAAGTTTAATTACCTTACTGGAATTATTGGATGTGATGATACTGGATATTATTTTCTTTAATGAGACATTATGTGTAAGTTTAAGTGCTTGACACCCTCCTTCCCACTTCCAAATGACTGAAAGATTTGTAGGAATGTAAGTTTTCCCAGAGGATGTTCTACAAGTCTTAACTCTGAGCTTAATGCAAAAAAGGGAGTTCTTATCTTTTCCCAAGCAGTCCACTGCAAGTAAAACTAAGATATAAACTGTTGCTAGACTGCTAGTAAAATAGCCTGGTTTGAAGCTGTGTAAAATTTCTTCTAATATCTTCATCTTGCTGAAATAACATCTGAAATACTCTCCCTTTACCTGAGGTGGTGATTTTGTGGTTTTTTTCAACCTCGGGAAAAACTGAAGTTACTTTCAAAGAGCCAGTTCCAGCTGCTTGCTCAGCGTGACCCAGCTTTAATGTTCATGTGGCACATAGCAGGCTAGATCAGGGCACTGACCCAGCTGAAAACTATATTAAAGTGGGGTAAGGTTTACTTTTACTTTGAAACCGTTTGACCTGTAACACTGGTGCTGACAGCAGGAATGGGATGAGTATGAAGTAACTGTGACTGTAGTGTGGCTGTCAGGTAAGTAGCATGCCAAGTATAATTTGCTTCATGAAGAGGAAAGATACATGTTTGGATACTCTCAGAGAAAATTACGTGAATATTTTACAAATTTAATTTAAAGAATGCTTTATTTTTTAAATAAATTTTACCAAGATCTAAAATAAATTACAAAGAAATTCTAAGAAAGCTTATAGTCTGAAACAGCAAGAAGTTGAAAAAGTGTCTGTGACTATGCATGTATATTATTTCAGCTTGTAAATGTGAGAGATGCCTCACAGATTACAGAATCACAGAATGTTAGGTGTTGGAAGGGACCTCAAAAGATCATCTAGTCCAGCTCTTCTGCCTAGAGTAGATCACACAGAAGCAGGTCCAAGCAGGTTTCCAACAGTGAGGGAGAATCCACAACATCTCTGTGCAGCCTGTTCCAGTGTTTTGTCATCTTCACTGTGAAAAAGTTCTTCCTTGTGTACACATGGAGCCTCTTATGCTCTAGCTTGCACCCATTGCCCCTTCTCCTGCTCTGGGAAGAGCCTGCATCTGTCCTTCTGACACTTGCCCTTCACATATTTATAAACATTAACCTTTCAGTCTCCTCTTCTCTGAGCTAAAGAGGCCCAGCTTCCCCAGCCTTTCCCTGCAAGGGAGATGTTCCACTTCCTTAGTTATTTTTGTGGCTTTGTGCTGGACTCTTTCAAACAGTTCCTTGTCCTTGAACTGAACAGCCCATAACTGGGCACAATATTCCAGATATGGCCTCACCAAGGCAGAGTAGAGGTAGAGGAGAACCTCTCTCAACCTACTAGCTACACCCCTTCTAATACACCCCAGGATGCCATTGACCCTCCTCGCCACAAGAGCACACTGCTGGCTCATGGCCATCCTTCCATCCATCAGGACTCCCAAGTCCTTCTCCCCTTCACTGCTCTCCAGCAGGTCAGTCCCCAACCTATACCGGTACATGGAGTTGTTCTTTTCCAGGTGTAAGATTCTACACTTGCCCTTGTTGAATTTCCTTTAATTTCTGCCCACCCAACTCTCCAGCCTGTCCATGTCTCACTGAACGGCAGCACAACCTTCAGGTATGTTAGCCACTCCCAGTTTTGTGTCATCAGCAAACTTAGAATCATAGAATCAACCAGATTGGAAGAGACCCCCAAGATCATCCAGTCCAACCTATCACCCAGCCCTATCCAGTCAACTAGACCATGGCACTAAGTGCTAGCAGTGCATTCTGTGCTCACAGATGTAATAAAATCTCATTGTTTGCTTTTTCACAAAGCACTCAAATGCTATGGTTGTGGTGCTTTTTTCTTTTGGTTTGTTTGAGGTGAGGAATTCTTGGCATAATGAAGCACTGCAGACCTAAGATTTTCTCTGTCACTTTTTTGCTGTCTTCAGCTGACAGATTTGTATTTGGCATGCGCTGGCTGAAGCAAGGAGTTAAACCAGGAAGTTGTATTGTTACAGGCCACAGCTGAATTGCAGAAAACGAGTCTCAGTGGATGTGGTGTGTGCTTGTGGATCAGAAAAGAGGGTTAGCTATGCAGTTTGATGATTTTATGTGTGTTATTGCCCTTAAAAATGCTTTTTTTTACAATCCCAGGAAAACAACATGTTTCTTACGTCCTCATTTAAGGTCTATCTGTTGGCTGAGGGAAAGCACAGTTAATATGAGATGTACCTCTGCTCTGTTCTATGTTTAAGTTTGTTCTTAAAAAAAAGTCTTATATTACAGGTGCCCACAAAGAATATTCTGATATGTACATATTCGCCCATAACTTTTCTGTTGCTGCTAGCTTATGCTCCTGCATCCAGGAGACTAAATTCTGTGAATATTTTCTCCAGTTGGGGTTTTTCCTCAATTCTTCTCCAGAGAACTTTCTGGAATATCTCTGCTGGGACACATACATCGTTTCATCAGTTTCTTTTTTTGTCATAAGTTCTAGTTGTCATTACAGCCTACCCTCCATTAAAATGGCTGTGTAGGTGGAAGTACCTATGCCTAGTTAGTGCAGTTCAGCATAGACTTTTTAATTCACAGCATCTGGTTATAGAGATAGACACAGGTGTTTTTCTGAATAGCTTCATTTACTGGCTTGATAGACTGATGCAGATAGTGGAGAAGCTACATCTAAAAGGGTATTTGTATATAGTGAAAAAAAATATGAACTTACCTGCTTGGAGCTGGGTTTTGGCCTGCTGTGATGGTGATCTTAAAAATACTTACACATATTTTTTTATTTTGTTGTATGTAGATAGTTTATTAGTTTTAAGATGAATGGGCTGGTTGAAGTTATATGAAACATTGCTATATGAAGTAGTGATGGTATGGAAAGGGTGAAATTAGTGATATTTAAATATGATCTATTACTAGATTTGGGAACTCTTTCCTTAGGTAGAAGCAGTAAAATAATGATGTACTTCTAGAACATTAAAACGGTTCTTTGAGGAAAACAATTGAGAAATTGATGCCCTATGTTTTTTCACTTGTGAAATTCATTCTTTAAATTAGGCTGAAAAACAAACTGAAACTGAGGAAACAACAGCAGTGGGAACAGCAGCAGCAGCAGTGGCAGCAGCAGCTCCTGTGTCAGCATCTCCAAAAGTAAGCCCCAAGAGAGGAAGACCAGCAGGTAGGTAACTATAAGAGAAAACTTGATTTTTTTCACTACAGAATTAGTTAAGGAGCTGTCTCTTTCTGCTGAAGTACTACTTTTCTCATGCTCAAGGCAGTCTTTGCTAATAGATTGTATTGAGGAAACACGCATCTCAGTTCTAATTTAAATTTCCCAGAGACTCAAATTTAGTTGATAGAACCAGTAACAGTTTATAGGATGCCCTTCCCTCTTCCCCTCCTCTTTCCCAAAAGAAAAGGAATTAGATGGAGAGAGAAGAAAGGTATGTAGACCCAAATAAATAATCTCACTGCAATTTGGAAGTTAAATGAAGAAAAGTTTAACAATAAATAAAAGGTATATGAGGTAGGGAAGTTACAAAGATATAGGGAAGGGAAAGCAAGGTACAAAATATGTAAATATACAGCCAGATTTGATGGCAATGGGTTTTGTCCGCCTAGTGGTGATGATGGCCACGTGGTAAGACAAAGAGCAGCAGGAAACAGGAATGGTGATTTCTCGTGAGCAGACAGGGAGGGAGAGCAGGAAGAGAGAGAACAGGAAGTCCCCTTGCTTTTATGGATTTTAGACAGGACAGGGGGAGTGGACTAACCACCACCTGGTAGTGTTCAGGCCACCTAGGGTCAGGTTCAAGATCACTCCCCCCAGGAGGGTTAAGCCTGTACAACACATAATTTCAAACTGGTATATTTAGGACATAAATGGATTTGCATTCTTAGTTTTAATGCTTGGTTCTCTAAATAACCCTTGTTGGGACTGGGTACAAGAACCCCCTTTACAAAAGCCTTCTTCATGGAATGCTGACAAACTATAGATATACAGTAGGGGCTCTTTGTGCTTTGTTACTCCTATAAAGCTTCACATTCCTTCAAGTTCTATAAAGTACTTGAACTGAGTTAGAATATCCATAGAACTGGAGATACACAGAGCCTGCATGTGAAGCTCAGAGGACAGTAAAAACAAACTAGGAGCCAGAAAACGTTGTTTGAAGTACTAAAGTACTCTGTGTAGATTGATAGGCACTTGAAAAGATTTAACTTAGACCCTTTTGGTGATAATTCTGCAGTGCCTGTTTCTTTCAAAATAGCAATGATGTAGTTCTTTGGAATTTTTGTGGTAAGGTTGAAGAGATTTTTTTAATTGGTCAGTAACTACTACTTTGGTTTCCCTTCTGCCCACACTTCCCCTGCCCAATTCCCTTCCATGTACTAAATGTACGTTTTTAATAGTTGTGTGTGTTTTTACCTTCCCATCTTGATTGTTTCTACCTAGCTACTGTGTGTAAGAGCAGGAGAGGATCTGTTAAGATTTATCTTTCATCTATTGTATAAAGTAACTTTCTGTAAGATGTACTATGCAGCCTTTTCTGGTGCTAGTATGATGCATGCATCTTCAGCTTGCCAGTGCCCTGTCCTAACACCAACAAGATTTGAAATACTGAGTATTAGATTTCATTACTACATATTTCACTTTGGTATTGGACTATCATTTGAAAGAAGTTTGCTAAGAAGTCAGAGACACTTTATCATCTTCCTAACAGTATGGTGAATCTAAGGAAACGTAAAGTTTTGCTCTTTACTGTAGCATGGTGGTAGAACTTCTTGACAGTGGTATGTTATCAAGAAAAGTAATGGAAGCCCTCTGATATGTCTAAATTGCAAACAGTGCAAATGTGGACAAAAAAATTACTTCCTTCCATTCTCTTAATTTCAGACTTTCACATTCTCTTTTTTGAGACTTCATATTAGTTGTGCAACACATGAAACAAATCATAACTGCATGGAGTGCAAAAAAAACCCACAAGATATGTTAGTCGCAACCTGTAGCTAAAACACACCATAGTTTTTAATCTACCAGTCAGCTAAAATATCTAGCAACACTTCACTTTTTCAAAGAGTTCTTTGGCACTCAATTAATACTTGCATTTTTTTTTTAATAACAAAATTAGGGTATGTATTTTGATGATGTGTAACTTCTGTCTTTTAAGAATCTTTCCTCACAGACAAGGAGGCAGATGGTGGGTGTGGACTAACCTCTTATTTCTATATAAAAANTTCATTGTAAAATATGTTGTTCTTTATGTTAAGACTCACTAAGAGTTGTGGTTTCCTTTGTTGTTATTTACAGCTCAGATAGTATGTAGTAACTTCAGGTAGTACATTTCTGGAGCGACAGACGGATGATCTGTGTGAATGAAGAGGAGATGTTTATTAAGGGAAATGATCTTGCAAAACAAAACCACTGTTGTTTTTTTTTAATATATAATACTTAAGATTTTCTTTCAGAAATCTTTCCTAATGGAAACTATTTGTTGCCTAAATTTTGGATTTACTCTTCAGTTCATGTGTCAAGTCCTTGGTGATGCTTGTAACTGAAGGATATGCCAAGTATTAGCATTGTTTTGTCTTGGTGGGCAGATGCACTTTTAGTGTATACACACCTTTAAGTGTGCTTGTATAAAACTTAATTTACACTCTATGTGCTCTTGGTGCAGATAAATGTGTGGAGAACAACAAAGCATTAACTTCTTAGTTTTGAATCTATGCACATTTATTAATGTTAGCTTCATGAAGGCCTTTTCATTATTACCTGTTTCCTTTTTTTGTGTAGGCAGTGTGCCTTAGGAAATGATGAGTATTTTTTGAAGAGTCATTAAGTGAGCTGAGGGTAAATTAATGTCATAAGCTTTAACATTCTGCGATGGAAGACGGAAAAAAGTAAAAATTGAATCCCTGAGTTAGAAGAATATAGTGTTAAACTCGCTGCAGATGACAGAAATAATGCCCAAAACCTGTTCATGTTTTAGCATTAATGAGGAGGAGAAGGTAAAGAAAAGAGGACCAGAAGAAAAGCCCAAAAAGCAAGGGAAAAAAGATGAGGAAAGTCAAAAGGAAGAGGATAAATCTAAGAAGGAACTTGACAAAAAGGAAGGAAAGAAAGAGACTGAACCTAAAAGGAAAAGTGCTGCAAAAGTGGGTTCCACCTCAGCTTCTGATTCTGAAGATGATGGAGAAGAACAAGAAGGTGACAAGGTATAGTTTTACTTTCCCGATACATTTATTAAAGAATAAAGTAGTATTACTGAATACCTTTCTTGAAGTTAATGCTAGATCTTAGTAAAAGCTGGAGCCACATTGCTGGCTAATTGAGATATATAGAATAAAAGCTGCAGAACTTCATTCAGTCTAATAATTCTTCATTCAGGCTAATAATTCTTTAAGGAACTACTTTGACATTTTCTAAGAAAAATATCTGTTCAAAGATGCTTTTCTTTTTACCAAAAGATTAAATGTAGTGTTAACTTTTTTGTCAGAAGGCTTTTTTCCATTTATGCTCCTTGGAACACAGACTTTTTTCCTTGGTTACATGTAAGAGAATATTTCTCTTGAAATCAAGTTTTTGAATGGTGTAAAGCCAGACAGATAGAATGTGTTAACTTTTCTGGTGCTCAGGATATTTGCCTTCTACTAGAAATAACAGAGAGGAAAGACTAAGGAAATCCAGAACTTATCAATATGTGGAGGTCTTGTATTTAGTTGCAGGGAAAGCCTGACCTAGTCAGATTGTTTCATGGACCTGAGTTTCTTGAGAGATGCTGAATGCAGAGAGGTTTACCTGTTTACAGAGATGGTGACTTTAATCTTGTTTTTCTCTTTCCAAACCTAAAATAAAAATTAAAAAAAAAAAAAAACCCACAAACAAAAATCCCAGAAGAAAAAAGGGGGAAAAAGTTTTCAGGCAGCTCACAGAAGAAACATTATTAGAGGACAACATGACAGAGAAGTAGCAGAAAGAAAGCGTAAGCAAGAGGAGCAGACAGAATCTGAATTGTGAGTAGTTTTTTAATGTTTGGTATCTGCAAATTGTAGAATGACTTTGGAATTAACAGGAGGAGACAATATCTGAGTAAAACTGCAAACTACTTTACATGGTGTTCTGTTGTTTTCTCACCCTTGTGTTGTCTAGTTTAACTTGTTTTTACATGGAGCATAAAAAGCCCCTCTAAACAAATATGTTCTGTTGTGGGAGGAGGGGGAAGAATTGAACTTAGAAGTCAAGTGATGTCCATCTTTCAGTGACTTAAGAATTTCTAGCAGAAAGTGGCTGGTGGGTTCTGTTTAGAATTAAGATAAGAATATCCACGTTAAATGGAATCAGTGTAAAAAACTGGTCAGGACAACCACATGATTTTCTTTCAAAGTTTTGTATACATCAGGCTGAGAACTGGTAGGACCTATTAATCCATGGTTATGGATCAGCTTGTGGAACACGTAGGTTTACCTAGAAAAGATTTCCTTCTGTCTGGCAGCTGGAGCACACACCATGAGACAGAACAAGGCAAAAACTAAGAATTTTTCTACTCTAGCGCTGCAAAGCCAGTGGAGTGATACCAAGAGCAGTGTTCATTTGGAAGATGATCACAAATGAGTTTGCAAAAAACACGGCAGGATGGTGGGGCACACACATAAATCAGAAAGGAAGAAGATAATGTTCCACTTCACTTTCATCATCGTCCACATTCATTAACCAGAGTCTAGTGTGTTTGGCTATCTTTCTCCTCTAGCCCCTTCTCCTTTTCCTGCTCTACATGCTTATGACAAACCTGAGTGTTTTCAGCTCTCAAGATACTAAAGCTTCTTTAGCATCTTTGCAGCTCTTAATGTATCATTATTTAAATTTGACATTTCTGGTTGATTTCTGCAATCAATTTGTCATATATGGATTTGGTGATAACAATTAAGTCTCTGTTCTCTCTATATTCTTTTAAATAGCTGCCATAATATTATGTGTTAGAGGGTAGATGGACCTTGTTTCAGTAAGATAAAGAAGTTGCAGTTAAGGAACGCATAATGAATTTAATTGTAGATGCTGATTAATGCCACAAAACTCAATATTGATAAAAAGTAAAATGACTTTTTGTGCTGTCTGTTTTCAAGTTCCTCTGCTAATAATATAGGATGGTAGCTTTTTTGGTTACTTTTCTCATAACTATAGTTTCCATTTGCTGGTCTTTGTAACTGCTTTGTTAATATTTATTCAAGTCTGGTAGTGGTACACTGTTCTGTACATACTCCAAGTTTACATATACCATTTAAACGGCATGACCTTGTACTGACAGATGAAGTTAAGTAGTCTTATGTACTGCAAAACTGGTAATTCTGTAACAGGCTAGTGTGAAAGGAACATGGAAGATAATAAACCTGATGGCCTGGAAATATTAGGGAGCTTATTACTATGGCAGAAAGAAAATGAATCACAGAATATTTGGTCATGAAGTACTGAAACATGCAAATTCTAAAGTCAGTCTTTGAAACCCTTCAGTAAGACAAGACTGAGGAATTCATAATCTCTGAATATAGCATTTAAAAGCATGTTTGAAAGACTTCTGCCTGTCTTCGTTCTGAGATGGAGACAAGTTTTGTTTAGTTTCTCTTGAGTCTCAGCTTTATTTTAGTGGTACAGATAGAGAACAAGCATATAATAAATCCTTTACTTTTGTTACTCTTTGCTTCAAGAATAACATCACTGATACATTTATGATTAGTCATAGAATATTTACTTGGTGACAATGAATTATATGGGAAAAAAAGTCATAGAGGAACTGACTCTGCCTAATTGATGTCTCCATAATTCACTATAGTAGTGTTACAAATATTTGTACTCTCCTTGTCATTATCATAACAATATTTATCCACAGGTTAGTTTTGGTACAGTGCTATTTTGCCGATTTGTATATGCAACCAAAACAAAGCAGAGTCTGGAAATGTGACTTGTTTTTAAGCCCCTCTCAGGATATAAAATCCATTCACTGCTTCTAGGGAGAACTGTCTTTCAGTATGGAGGCTTTACCAGCAGTATTTCAGTTAACTAATTTTGTTACTTTAACTCTTTGAAAGCTAGCGTTTGGCTCCTTGTGGTTTTTGCATGCAGATTATTCAGAGATAATATTCAAAATATAGCATCTCATCTGAAAAAGGAGGAGGGGAGAAGACTGAAAACTAGACTTCATAATAGTGTAAAAATATTTTAACATTTTTGATAGGCAAAGTAAAGAAGAAGGCAAGAAGACAGAAGTTAAGAAGATGGAGAAGAAGAGAGGTTAGTTTAAATAAGCTAAACAGATTTTTTTTTGTTTGTTTGGGTTCTTTTAGCCGTCTTAAAGTTTGAAAATCTTTATTTGCTTGGTTAAGACAATTTACTGCTAAGAGTGGCTCTGGCATGCATGTCTGTGAAATGGTGCATTCTTCTTGTTCTGTGTTCTCCAGTACATCAAAAAGCATAGAATCGTAAAATCAACCAGGTTGGAAGAGACCTCCAGAACAGGTCTTTGCTGTCTTTTGCTGTTACTGTCATTCAGTGTTTTAAACCTCAATTCTTTCTTCTGTTTGTGAACAAGAAACAAAAAGCTCTTGTTATTTGAAGTGAATCACTTCAGTTTTTCCCTCCATTTTTTCATTCTGCCTTCTCATAATAATCTGAGGGACTTCTTGAAAGTATTTAGATACCAAGCAGGAGGCTTGCTCTTCTAAAGCAAGAGGCTTAGATTCAGATTACTGTGGTCTTGTCTACTAACCCACATTTGCAAACTGACCTTCATAGGGATAAGCCATTCTTTTTTTAGTTCTCTCATCTTTAAAGGCAATCCAAACCACTGTCTGTAGTTCGTGGTACTGTACAGATCCAGTGGCAGAGTATCTAACCAACACAGTGTTGGCAGGGGAAAAAAAAAAATCACCTATGCAAACCCATCCAATATGGATTGAACTTGAAGGAAGCTGTTTGCTTGTGCTATTGTCCGTAATACATACCACTCATGTACAAAAAAATCCAAATAGGCTTTCAGCATGGTTATTCCTCTTGCAAGCCTGATGGAGCATGTGTACTGAGACCATTTTATTTAGATGTATGTGGACCGTGATTGAGTTGTGTCTAAACCCCTGAAAACAAAACCATCAATATCCAGGTGTTTTGTCATTAAATTTTCCAACTTTGAACTCCATATTTATTGAAACTTCCTTTTAACGTATCCAGCAAGTAGAGAGTGACAGCTATATACTGAAACAGCACTTTCTTTTCAGTTTGCAGCTCCCAAGGAGAAAACTGTGTAGGTTGCCAATGGTGTCTGACTTGAAAAAGCTGCATACCTTATTTCTGATAGTAACCTTGTCATGTATTTATGTGTGCACCCGCATCATTATGCGATGTAGAGTGCCTGCCTGTGTTTTTCTGCATTCTGTGTGAAGTTCAGAATTGTAGAGAGATTTCTACAAAAAAAAAAACAACCTGATGTGATTATCAAATACTCATGCATATTCTTTTTAATCTTTAGAAACATCAATGGATTCTAGGCTTCAAAGGATACATGCAGAAATTAAGAACTCCCTGAAAATTGATAATCTTGTAAGTTTTGCTTGTTTGGGTTTTTTTTAACTGGTTTATGTGTGTAATTTCAGTAGGAAATACCTGGCACATGTGTTTGCTTTTAATTAGCATTCTGAGAAGGAATGGATTTTTTTCCTATTTGAAGGGTGACTGATGCTTAAGTGAGGTGACTATGGGCATTAAAAGATCAATGTCAGCAAGCAAAATCAGTTTTGCTTCAAAATACTTCATAATAATGTACTGGAAATGTTCAGATAGAATTCTGGTAAATGAAGCACCTGTACCAGCTCAGTCTCAGACATAGAGAATCACTAGAAGGCTCCATTGAGTGTAGTTGTGCCAAACACCCTGATGCAAAATATGAAGGCCCCCATCTGATGACCCCATTCATTGTTGAGAGAAGTCTGCTGATTGCTAGGGGCTCGAATTTGGAGCATTGCTAATAAGTGTTTGTAGTTTGTCTGACTTTTAGACTGTTTAACTGCTGCTGATTTTCTGTGTTAGATACCAAGTGTATGATATGGAATGACCTACATATTTCAAAGCATGACTGCATGACTCTGAGGGTGATGGTCGAGGTATGGGCACCCAGATGGTGGGCCTTTTCTTGAGGAAAGGAGTTGTGAATGAATGGATAGGACTGCTAGGAGGTGGCGATCCCTCCAGAAGTAGTGCTACCAAGAGACTGGCCAACCAGGTTAAAGAGCCTTAAAGTAGCAGCGAAAGTGGGAAAGTGGTGCTGCAGGATGGCAGTCAAATAATTCAAGGTGATATAAACAGAACTGGCCTTGCAGTGAACAGAATTCCTCATCAGAAAAGCACTGAAATGGCATCACCAGCAGTATATGCACGGAAATGAGGAAATCCTGGTGACACAGCATTACGAGGAAAGCTCTCAAGCTTTCTGAAAAGCCAGCAGAACTGAGTGCCTCTTTGACATCACTGTACACTAAGGTTACAGCATGGTGAACAAATCAGAGGAATTGGCCATCTGTCTGCAGTTACAAGGCTGTGGTTTCGCTGTCATCACAAAGATTTGGTGGGATAGCTCATGGGACTGGAGCCTTGCCTTCTGCATGCACAGATTCTTTAGGAAAGACAGCTGGGAAAACAAGATGCAAGAGGAGTAACTACACATGACAGATGAATGGGAATGTGTAGATTTATGCACAGACAAAAAGCTGAGAGAGTTTGTGGGTTAGGATGAAGGTGTTCACCAATATGGGTGACATCCTGAAGACATCCAGTGCAAATCCACCTGATCAGGCAGAAGCAGAGAATGAAGTCATCTTAAGGCAATTGGGAGATATATCTGGTTCAAAGCTTCTGGTCCTCACTGGAAGCTTGAAACATTCTGGTATCTGCTGAAGGGAAAATACAGGGCTTTGTAGCAATCTGGGAGGCTTCTGCAGTGTGACAACTTCCTGACACAGTTTATTGAGTAGCTGACAAGTGAGGATGCCTTGTTGAACCTGATCTTATAACAGGGAAGATCTGTTCAGGGATATAAAGGCCATGGACAGCCATGGCTGCAATGATTTAGATAGTGTAGCTTCTCCTGAGAGGAGGAAGCAGAACAAAAAGCATCACAACCGTGTACTCAGGAGAGCAAACTTTGTCCATTTCTCGGACTTGTGCAGGAGAGTACGTTGTAGAGAAGGGAGCAGGAGATCTGGTTTACTTTTAGGGAGGGATTACCTGCTTCTCAGGATTGATTGACTTTTACAAGCAGGAAAGTAAGCATGGATGAACAAAGAGCTCCTGCCTGCAGTCAGGAGGTAGGGAAAAAAAAGGCATACAGTTGAAGCAGGGACAGGTGATGGATATGCAGACACTGTCCAAGCACGGAGGGACGTGCTTAGGAAAGCAAAAAATCATCTGGAGTTAAATACAGACAGAGATACAAAGGACCACAAAGCTTCTTCAGGTACCTCATTCAGCAAAAAGAATACTGGGAAAATATGAACATGATGCTGAATGGGGCAGGGGATCTAGTGAAAAAGGACAAGGTACTTAATGCCTTCTTGACCTCACTTTGCTTGTACGGTTCCTTTCAGGAAGCCCAAGTTCTTGAGACCAGTGCAAAGTCTAGAACAGGAAAGACTTGATGCCCAGTGGACAAGGATCAAATTAGGGAACATTTAAACTAAGAGGGATCTGATGTGGAGTAAATGGAGGATTGCTGAGGGAGCTGGATGGTGTTGTGTATCCATTCAACTTTACTTTGAAAAGTAATGATGATGATGATGATGGTGATCAGGTGGAGGTTCCCAAAGACTGGAAGAAAGCAAATGTCACCTTCATCCTCCAGAAGGATAACTTGGGAAACTGCAGGCCAGGTGATGGAGAAAATCCTCCTGGAAACTGTTTCCAATAATATAAAGGACAGTAAGATCTCTGGCAGTTGTCAGCATGGGTTAATGAATCATGCCTGGCCAAACTGATGTCCTGTGAAATGACTGGCCTCTTGATTCTAAGGTATAGTGGAGCTAATACTGTGGAGTACTGGGAAGAACAGTGTATGGCTACAGCAAGGACATTCAGTTTGTCATAACTGTACTTGGCAAGTAAACATAAGAATTCTGCTGAGCGTAATCCAAATATATTTGTTTGAGGTTTAGATACTAATTTGCATTGAGAACAGGAGCAACAACTTTATACAACATGGAGAGATTTTTATGACGTGTGCTCGCAATATTTAGTTCAACATAGGAAGTAAAATAAGCAAGAGTAGCTGAAGGTAAGGGAAATTGTGAGTTAAGTGTTACAGGGAGAATAATTTTAGTATCTTAGAAATGGATCAGAAGCTCACACTTACTTCTGAGTGTCTAGCATTGTATTTTTCAGACCTTTAACTGAAAAATCTAGAAAGATACAGTTCTGCATGTTAACTGCAGTCCTCTAGAGATGCTTCACTGCCTTCGCAGGGCCAAGTCGCTTGGGCATAATTGTCTGGAGAACAACTTCAAGCATGGAAAAGCTAGAATTGTGAAAGTAGCATAAAGCCTGAGTTTGTACTTCTGAAAATGTTGGGTTTTTTTTAATTATTAAGATAGCATCTGTCTTTACTTATGGAATGGCAACTGAAAGTAATTTTTGTTTGAAAGTTTGTGCAAATTGTTCTAAAATATTAAGGGTATTTACGGGAAGATATCACTGAGCGTGGAAATGAATTTAGTTTGTCTAATTAAGGATTTTTAACATGTACATTTTCAAACTAATTTAACGTTTATATACAGGATGTGAACAGGTGCATTGAGGCTCTTGATGAACTTGCATCTCTTCAAGTCACAATGCAGCAAGCTCAGAAACATACAGAGATGATTCTGACTCTGAAGAAGGTGAGATCTGCAGTATTAATCAAAGTAATCTGGGTGTTGCCTTAAAACGGTATCACTGTTATTATTTACCTCTGCAGTATTGTGTCCAGATCTGGTCAACACAATTCGAGAACAATGTGGACAGACCAGAGAGGGCCCAAAGGGTCATGAAGACATGGCCATGAAGACAAAGGGCTTGAGAACTTGTCCTATAAAGGAAAGAGTGAAGCAATTAGGCCTTTCCTTCCCCGAGAAATCTCATGGGGGATTTCATCAGCTACAAAGAGGACAGAGGCTCTCCACAAGGAGTCACATGGAGAAGACATGGGGCAGAGGATACAAGTTGCACTGAGAGAGGTCTCATCTCAGATAAACACACAAAAAGAAAAGGTTGGGTTTTTTTTTTTAATAGTGAGAACAATCAAACACTGGAACAAACTCCCCAGGGGTCTGGTGATGTCTCCATCACTGGGCGTTTGTATGATGTGATTGGACAAGGTGCTCAATAATCTCATCCAGGAGCCCTTTTCCACAGAATTGGACTGGATCATCTCTCAAGGTCCCCTCCAACCTGGGCAGTTCTGTGATTTTGTGATATTTTGGAGAGTGTAGAAGTCTGTTATCTCATTTCAGGTTAGATTAAGAATTTCATCTAGCATTTGATTAACTATATTAGTATTAAGAATCCTTATGTGGAGCTGATTGATTTCTTTCTTTGATTTCAGATAAGGAAATTCAAAGTTAGCCAAGTTATCATGGAGAAATCTACCATGCTCTATAACAAGTTCAAGACCATGTTTCTGGTTGGGGAAGGAGATTCTGTTCTTTCCCAAGTACTAAATAAATCACTTGCTGAACAGAAGCAGCATGAGGAAGCCAACAAAACCAAAGAACAGTGGAAGAAAGGAGCAAACAAAAAAAATGAAAAGGACCAAACAGGTATGTCACTGTATTTTTAGTTTCTTGTCATATAAAATACCCATCAATGCCTGAGCCACCTTGTCCTTGATGTGGGAATTCTACTTGTCTTTTAAAGCCTTTATGTATCTAAAATAGTTAAGTATTACACTGCAGTAGCAATGATTCAAGTTCAAAGCTATTTTGCTTTTATTGCCTTAAGAGAAGGGCTTTTGCAAGAACCAAGTTTAGCATTTTTTGCTTCTCTGCGAATTTTCTAACTTTACCTCATGGAATAATAAAAATATATTTTGAAAAGAACCACACTAAATGAATCATAGAATCATAGAATCCATCCCAGGGTGCTGAGAGAGCTGGCAGCTGAGCTGGCCAAGCCGCTCTCCATCATTTTCCAGCAGTCCTGGCTCACCGGAGAGGTCCCAGGAGACTGGAAAGTGGCCAACGTGGTCCCCATCCACAAGAAGGGTCGGATGGAGGAACCTGGGAACTACAGACCCATCAGCCTGACCTCAGTGCCAGGGAAACTGATGGAGCAGGTTATCTTGGGGGTGATAAGAGCGCACCTGAGGGATGGCAAAGGGCTCAGGTCCAGCCAGCATGGGTTTAGGAAGGGCAGATCCTGCCTCTCCAACCTGATCTCCTTCTATGATCAGGTGACCCGCTTGGTGGATGTGGGGAGGCCTGAGGATGTGGTCTATCTGGACTTCAGCAAGGCCTTTGACACTGTCCCCCACAGCAAACTGCTGGCTAAGCTGTCAGCCCACGGCTTGGATGGCAACACTCTGTGCTGGGTGAGGAACTGGCTGGAGGGCCGAGCCCAGAGAGTGGTGGTGAATGGTGCCACATCCAGCTGGCGGCCAGTCACTAGTGGTGTCCCTCAGGGATCAGTGCTGGGCCCCATCCTCTTTAACATCTTCATAGATGATCTGGATGAGGGCATCGAGTCAGTCATCAGCAAGTTTGCAGATGACACTAAGCTGGGGGCAGATGTGACTGAGTTGGAGGGCAGAAGGGCTCTGCAGCGGGACCTTGACCGCCTGGACAGATGGGCAGAGTCCAATGGGATGGCATTCAATAGCTCCAAGTGCAGGGTGCTGCACTTTGGCCACAACAACCCCATGCAGAGATACAGGCTGGGGTCGGAGTGGCTGGAGAGCAGCCAGACAGAGAGGGATCTGGGGGTGCTGATTGATACCCGCCTGAACATGAGCCAGCAGTGTGCCCAGGTGGCCAAGAGAGCCAATGGCATCCTGGCCTGCATCAGGAATGGTGTGGCCAGCAGGAGCAGGGAGGTCATTCTGCCCCTGTACTCTGCACTGGTTAGACCACACCTTGAGTACTGTGTTCAGTTCTGGGCCCCCCAGTTTAGAAGGGACATTGAGATGCTTGAGCGTGTCCAGAGAAGGGCGACGAGGCTGGTGAGAGGCCTCGAGCACAGCCCTACGAGGAGAGGCTGAGGGAGCTGGGATTGTTTAGCCTGGAGAAGAGGAGGCTCAGGGGTGACCTTATTGCTGTCTACAACTACCTGAGGGGTGGTTGTGGCCAGGGGGACGTTGCTCTCTTCTCTCAGGCTGCGCCAGGGGAAGTTTAGGCTCGAGGTGAGGAGAAAGTTCTTCACTGAGAGAGTCATTGGCCACTGGAATGGGCTGCCCGGGGAGGTGGTGGAGTCGCCGTCCCTGGGGCTGTTCAAGGCAAGGTTGGACGTGGCACTTGGTGCCATGGTCTAGCCTTGAGCTCTGTGGTAAAGGGTTGGACTTGATGATCTGTGAGGTCTCTTCCAACCTTGGTGATGCTGTGATACTGTGATAGAATGAATCATAGAATGGTTTAGGTTGGAAGGGACCTCAAGGATCATCCAGCTCCAACCCCCTGCCATAGGCAGGGACACCTCCCACTAGAGCAGGTTGCCCAAGGCCTCATCCAGCCTGGTCTTAAACGCCTCCAGGGAGGAAGCATCCACATAAGATAAGGTATAATAACATACTGCCTTCCATTCCTCAACTAGACATTGGGTGTCTAGACTTTCTACCTGTGCTTTTAACTGCTTCACTTGCTTCACTAGCTTCTTTCTACATCATGCATACCACATGTCAGCAGCCGCTTTTAACTACTTATGTGCTACTTCTGTGACTTAACTTTAGTGGTTCAGTCTTAAAAGTGAAGAAATAATCAGTATTTAGGGGCAAACAGGCCTTTATGCTTTTAGCAGCATTATTCCAGGTGAATCATGAGTGCATGTACAAGTACAGTGTGGCATTGAAGCTTTCCCTAGTAACCCTGCTTTACAAGAACTTGGGTCAGTTATAAGAAAAGTAGTAAAATAGATACCTGCATTTTTACATGGAGGAATGGAATGAAAGACACTGGAAAGCTATGTTGCAAACGAATGCAAGTCCTTGAAGATCCTTGACTTGCACAGTTACTAGAAACACATTCTGTTTACTTTGAACTTGAATCCTAGGAGAAGAGCTTTCAGAAAGCTGTTGATTTTCTCTTCGTTACAAAGAGAAATTCTGGTTCCATGTGTTCACATTAATGCTCTTTTTAAAAACTGAACCACCGTAGTGTTACTGTCCTTACAAAGCACCGTTGTAGAAGCCTGTACTTCAGCTGAAGTACAGCTTCAGACTGTCTGTGCTGTAACAAGGGATTGCAGCACTTGCTTCATTGAATTCCTCCTATGGCATTCAAATCCAGAACCGATTCTGAGCAAGTCTAAATAGATCAGCTACTAGAATGGCATCTTGAAGTGAGTCTGCTCAGAATTCATTGGCTTGTAATACCTAAGCCAAACACATGTTTATCACAGAAACTTAAAGAGGTTAAATATTCCTGCTTTGACTTCACTAAGCACAACTGCTACATAATGCATTTTTTTTTCCAGCCTGACAATTGCATGTTCTAACTAAATGCTTCTACTCCATTTATAAATACTGTTTGGTATATTTTGACTGCATATGTAGTTGTTAGAGTTAAGAGTAAACAAGAAGCCATGGAACCAGGAACCTGTCCAATTAAAGTTTAAAAACATTGTCTGATGAGGTTAGAGTGGTGAAAACAGAATGTACTGCTGAATTATAAATTATTGTCCCTTACTTCCAAGAATATAAATAAGCATTAGTCCTGGTGTCTGTAGTCTGGCAAGCACAGGAACTCAATTACATGAAATGCATACACTGCTGATTTTACATTTTACAATGAGTGAGGCTCATTGCAAGAAGTTTTCAGAAGGTGAAGCTGTAACAGTTACTTGATTTCTGTGTGGTTTCAGCTGCTGGGTATCAAGGGGAGGGTGAAACATTTATAGTGGTTTTAGTTGATGAAGGGAAAGAAATTATCTGGGGGTTTTTGTAGCAGTTTTGCTGCACACAGTGCTATATTCTTTCTGTGCCCTTTCATTTTGAAGGTCCAAAGGTTTTGAATGGAGGGTCTGAAGCTCAAGACACCAACCAGCCACAACACAATGGTGAGAACACTGAGGAAAAGAAAGACAGGCATGAAGTTGTCACTAAGAAAAAGTGAGTTAACCTTACTGAATTAAGGATCTCTTTTGCTCTAGGACAATGATGTAACATAGAACAGCAGTAGGTTGAAGTTACTTAACCTCGCTGAGGCTTTCCTCACAGAGTTTACCCTCATCTTTAGAGGTGGTAATAGCAAGCAAATCTTCCGTTACAGTTCTGCATGAACGTTTTTAAAGTTCCTTTGCTCACTGCTATGGTGAGCTACAGGATATCCTGTTAGGAGAAAGTCAGGAAGTGGAGAGTCTGGGCAAAGCCTCAGCTTTCTCCTATGTTTTAGATCACTCAGTATTATCAAACTGGATGTAAAGGAAGCCTGAAGCAAGTCTGGCAGAATGTAGTGCGATTTGTCGGGATTTTTTGTGAAATAATGTGTTACAATCAATAGCCAAACCCCTTAAATTAGTATTCTATAGTGTAGCTATAGAACTGCCCAAATGCAGGTTAACAGTAAGCTAGAACATAGACATTTGAGGTTTCAGAACTCTGAACACTTTGTGGAGGTGGTTGTGTTTTCCTTTTCAAAGCAAGAAGTAATAAGAATGCTTGAATTTGTCGAGAGGTTAAGTGTTTAACTGTAAGCCTCACTGAAAAATGCTGGGTTTCAAACAAGAACAAGCAGTGAATCTCTTACAGAATATGAGAAATATGTAGTAGAATTAGGTAAACAATGAGGAAACGGCCTAAAGTTATCCTTGAGCTGACCTGTTTTGTTACACTACGTTGTTTTGTCTGACCACTTCTGTGTCGCATGCGCAGGGGTTTCTTTTGTTCAGCAGTATCCACTGAGACAAGCTTTCCTTTCATCACTATATTCATGCAGGCCAGAAGAAACTGCAGTTATGTGGCATTCTTTGGTTTGTCTGCCAAGTTAAAACTGTATAAATTAGTGGAATGCTGACAGGTATTGACTGTAAGATAAACTTGAGAGTTTGTCCTGTTTAAGATGAAAATTAATTTACTGTGTATTGATAGGTAGCCTCAGAACTAATTCTTCTAATTACATCGCCCTCAGAAGTGACATTTCTGAGTTTTCACATGGTGATGCCAAATAGTAATTTGTCTGAACAAGCTGCACGTCACGAGAATATGGTGAGGGCACCAAGCACAGGTTCCTAAGGCAGCCTTATTTTTAATTGGGTTTGTCTGGCCAAATCACAATATGGAACCAAGTGCAACACTCGGGTTATTTGGCATTAATGGCAGGGCAGTTCAGCAATTACAGAATAAAGTTGGCCAGATATTTAAAAATAAGGGACCACTAAATTGGTTCTCCAAGGCAGACTTTTTTCATGGCCTGCTCCTTTCCTTGTTCTTGCAGAACCTGACAACACTTTCATTTTTGAGTGCCAGAGAGACAATCTCAGTTAGATTGCCCCTTGTATTTCTGACTAAAAGAATTAAGAATATTCAAGCACATGCATGAGATCTCAGTGGACATTGGTCAAAAGAAATTTAAGGTTGATAGTTTAGATAGTGTCTCAGGTTCTGATATAAATTCCCAGAGACTCTAATAAATTTGATAGAACCAATGACAGTTTGTAAAGTGCCCTTCCCTCTCCCCGCTCCCTCCCAAGAGAAAGGAATTAGAAGTAGAGAGGAAAGGTAAGCACACCCAAATAGATCAATCTCACTCGATTTGGAAGTAAAAAAGGAAAAGTTTAACAATAACTTAAAAGGGTATCAGAGGTAGGGAGGTTACAGAGGTGTAGGGAAGGAAGAATAACAAATACAAAAGATATAAATACAACCCGAGTTTGTGATGGTGGTGACCCCGTGTGTGGAGAGATGCAGGGGTGCAGAGAGATCTGCAGTTTGGTTCAGAGAGCAACCGAGAGAGCTGCGGAAGTGGTCCAGAGAGAGAGAAAGGAACAGGAGGCCCCCCTGCTTTTATAGGACGGGAAGGGGGGAGTGGGCTAACCATCGCCTGGTGGTGTCCAGACCCACCCCTGGGGAGGGGTCAAGACCACCTGAGGTCAAGTGTCGAGTTCAGGGACACTCCTCCTGGAGTGTTAACCTTATACAGATAGCTATGCAACATGCCTGGAGGAGGCTCTTGAATATAAGTGTCTCAGAAAAGCAGCTTTGAGGCAAGACAGCTTCTGGTTTTAGTACTTCAATAATTTTATCTGTTCTGCTAATAAACACCTGTCTCTAAACATGTGTGGTGGTTGAACTCTACACATCAACAACTTCTTTAAGCAAAGCAACTCACTTTACAAAGAAATCTTGTACTTAGAAGTAGTTTCAGTAGGCTTGTACTCACTGGTTGGCTAACACCTGTGAAACAGATTTTGTAACATCTCTTGCAAATACTTTGGGTATCAAGAAATGCCTGTTCTAAATTAGAGCCACAGGCTGGTGTCTGTCCATCATAGACACATCCTTTTGGTCAGCATTTTTAATGCATTTTTATTTGCAGTATTCAGTTTCTTAGAAGTAAGAAACCAGTAAGCAAGGTAGCAGTAGGATGAAGGGCAGTGGTTTTAAACTGGAGCAGGGTAGATTTAGGTTGGACATAAGGAAGAAGTTCTTCACAAGGAGTGTGGCAAAATGCTGGAACAGGGTGCCCAGGGATGTGTTTGAGGCTCCATCAGACTTGATGTGGCCCTGGGCAACCTGATCTAGTTGAGAGTGTCCTCACTTACTGCAGGGTGGTACAAGATGACCTTTGAAGGTCCCTTCCAATCGAGTGCAATCTCTGAATCTGGAAAATAAATATGAACCAATAGTCAATGTTCAGACACCTCTGCAGTTCACATTCCTGCCTCCTAAGCAAATAATTTGTAAACTTCTCAAATCACAGGGCAGTTCTAACTCACTCCCTTTGGAAATTAGATATAAGACCTGTCTGCACCTTTCTGAAGATGTACTTCAGAAATTTGAGAAGGTAGAGGATGCATAACTTAAATACTCCTGAAGTGATTTGCACTTGCAAACATTTTTCTGTTCTCATTTGGTAGAAGCAAATACTGCTTCCTGAGGTCACTTTGCTGTTTGGGACACAGCGTAGATTTATGCCAGGCTACTAAAAAACTAAGTTGGTAAAGTACGTTAAACCAGTGTGCTTTTCCACCTCAGCAGACTTAATTTGGCATCAGACTAGGGAGGATCTGTGTGAATGAAACTAATCGACTTCTGAATGACTGCCATTCATAGCCGGTCATAAGCATTGATGTGATGTTAATGGCTACCAGCTCCCAGCTTCACACTTAAAGCAGATGGCACAGCTGGCGTCACTGCTTGCCTCCATTCTCCCGACTGTCTGGAGTAAGTCTCATTTCCCGGTATTTTTACCGAATCTTTAATGCTGCTTTGTTTTGTTTCTAGGACATGTGGTGAAGAGAGAGAGCTTGAAAAGCCAGCAAAAGATTCTGCCTTTGAAAGCAAATGACACCACTGGAGTAATTTTTTAAAATACAAATTTAAGGGGATCGTTAAGTTTTGCATTTGAAATCTATAGACTGCTGAAAGTTTAAAATAATTTTATAAGCATAGTATTTTAAAGTTACATTTTGTGGAATATAAGCCCCTTCATAATCTTGGTTTTAAAGTATTTAAACACTTTTGCCAAGTTTTGTCCAGTATTAACAGGTAGCACATTTCAAAATATTAAATTCCACTTAGAAAACAAATGCTTACATGTTACAGGACTTAGAGTTGTAGTATATTTTTACCTGACTACTGTATGTTTGTTTAGCAGGAAAAAGTGTACATACTTTTAACTGCCCAATTGCTTTGTCTGTATGAAAGCTGCCCCCCTCTTATGATACTGACCTCTGTTTGTGCATAGTTTTTCAACTGTTGTTGGAATGTCTTTCACTGTGTTTTCTAGGAGTTGGATGCAGCATTTTTATAGCTGTTGAAATGTTAATGTACGAGTATACTTAATCACCTTTTGTAAACAAGTTCTAGTTCTGTTCTTGCGAAACTCACTGTGCCAACTTACTGCAGTGTGACTTCACAGTATGCTTCTGGTATAATAAGCATACTAGAAAGAAGCGTGGTGTTCCCACAAAACATGTTGATGCACACTAGCTGGAAAACATTGTCCTGAACAACTGAACAGAAATAAAGAATTTTAACCAATAGAGACTGGCTCTTAACAGAGACGAAAAAATTCACGGGCACAACATGTGTCCGGTTTTAGTACTGTCTGTTTTACGGCCTTGATGATGACTGTTTAAAATTAGGCTGACCTCACTTACCTTAGGATAAGATGGTGTCAGAGAGGAATTCATGAAGTTATGCTGATACCGTCTACCATAAGATAGGAGTGTGGTGAGATAGCTGGTTGTTAAAGGTCAAAGGTCAGAGATTCCCAAAACACCAGGCAAAGATTATTGACGGTTGTTTGATAATGTCAACAACGTCCTGCGAACTGATGTCCTGACACTGAGCTTGGCCTATTATAATGTAAAAAAAATACATCTCCTAGCTAGAGAAGCCCCTTACCCACCCCCTGAGCATGCACAGTGAATTTAAAAGTAGCTGTATCTTTACAGTGAAGCAAGGAAGAGACTAGCCAATGGCTAGAAAGTAGGCATTGACATAAGGCATAGCTAATAGATTTTGCTGTATAAATGTCTCCTGCAGATTTCAGCTGGTGTGCTGGCTTTGTGGCTTTATCACTTTGCACCCTTGTCTGTGCAGAGCTAGAATAAAACAAGTGTCACGACTCTGTGTGTTGACTGGCTTTTGCATACCAGGTAAAGAGTCCAGACTGGGCATGACACTGGCATTAATTTGGGGATTTCCAACTTGAATTTTAACAGGAATACTGAAGTAGTATTTTGAAAATAAGTCCTAAAGGCATCAGAGGGCATTAAACCGGTAGAAGCTCCTCAGAAAATTCTTTCTTGAGTCACGCATTTTGTCTAATATCACAACTAGGAACTTGTTTGTGACTGGAAAATGGTATTTGACAGCTTCGAGTTGAATAGTTCCAAGAATCTTCAGAGATCATGTGTGCCCCGCGCACTCACTACACATAATCTGCTGCTTGTTCCTGTCTTGTCGATGTTCACTGTATCACAGTGCACCTAGATGATGTTAACTGCTTCTACAGAACGTCCTTAAGCAGAAGTTACATTTATTTCTTGTCTCGCCTGTAACCTAGCTGTACTATTACCAAACAATTCTGCCTCATCTTAATGTGGAAAAGCCAACAGAAGGGTGTTTATGTCACCATTAAACAATACAGTTCACCAGCAGCCGTATTTATGGAGCCTGTTTTCCTGCATTTGTACAGCAGACTTCCTTTCATGCATGTTTTCTAAAGACTTCCTCACTGTACTGAGTACTTTTAAGTTTTACAGACGCAAGCATTTTTTAACCATTCCTTACAACTCCACTATCGTTTATGTCAGTGGACAGAACCATGTGCACATATGTAACTGTACTGATCTGAACAAAGCCCATGAGCCCATGCATATATTTACACAATGGTACTATTTCCACTCTGCCTGCCTTCCTGAAGTTGCAAGCACCCTAAAGCCATCTATTGTCTCTTCACAGCTCTGTTAATCAAACCAGATAGAGATGTGAAGAGTGCCTGGGGAAGGCCTCTGTGCTGTTCAGTATCTTCTGATACTGATCCTCTGTGCTATCAGTATCTATCAGAGACAGCAAGACTGAGGGCATCCTCAGCAAATCTGCAGATGATACCAAGCTGAATGCTGCAGCTGCTAAGTCTGAAGGGCAGGGTGCCATCCAGAGGAACCTAGACAGGCTGGAGAGGTGGGCTGAGGAGAATCTTGTGAGGTTCAGTATGGCAAAGTGTAAGGTCCTGCACCTAGGTGAGGGGAACCAAGGGTTCCCCTTAATAGTCTGGGGAATGATGAAATTTGGAGCAGCCCTGCAGAAAAGGACTTAGGGATATTGATGGATGAGAAGCTGGACATTTGCCAACAACATCCACTTGTAGCCCAGAAGGCAAATCACATCCTGGGCTGCATGCATCCAAAGAAGTGTGGCCAGCAGGACCAGCAGCGATTCTGCTACTCTGCTCTGGTAAGATCTCACCTGGAGTACTGTGTCCAGCTTTAGTGCTATCAATGCAAGAAGACCTGATAGAGTGGGTCCAGACGAGGGCCACAAAGATGGTGAAAGGGTTGGAACACCTCTTCTACAAGGCTGAGGGAACTGGGGTTGTTTAGACTGGAGAAGGGAAGGCTGGGAAGACCCAATAGCAACCCTCCACTACCTGAAAGGGACATTACAGTAAGGCTGGAAAGGGACTGATAGGATGAGGAGCAATAGCTTCAAACTAGAGAAAAATAAATTTAGATTGGATCTTAGAAACAAGTTCTTTATTATGAGGGTAACAGAACACCAGAATGAGGTTGCCCAGAGAGGTAGTTGAGGCCCCATTCTTGGAAGTACTCAAGATCAGATGGGACAGGGATTAGAGCAACCTGATCTGGTGGAGGATATCCCTGCTTACTGCAGGGGAGGTTGGACTAGATGACCTTTGGAGGATCCTTCCAACCCAAACCATTCTTTAATTCTGTGTTGCTGATCAAAGACAGCAGACTCCTCAGGGACTTTTTGAACAAAACACAACAGCAGCCAGCTACAGCACCACTTTGTAGTAACACCGTGGCTACCTTGGGAAATGGCAGGATACAGGCATTCAGGAAGGTTAAGGATTAAATACTGAAGCCTGTATTTACAAAGCAGAATCCACTTGCATAGTTAATGGAAGTCAAAGCTCAGCTTGTGTTGTCCCCAAGATTGACTCCTTGCCCCATGCACAAAGTTCAACCCACACACAGAAAAGAGACATAAGGTCTATTCCAACACTGTGCAGGATCAGGTGTAACCAGGGTGATGTTAAGAAGCCAACACTCCTCCTGAGGCATAAGCTGGGTCTCATCTACAAAACGGAAGAAATGTATCATTCCCTTATGTTAATGCTTCTGCTGTCTTTTGGGACCACTTGGTACATAGGTGTGGCACTGCCTCAGACTGGCAATCTCTGGGGTTGTGAAATGCAAAACTTTGAGTCTGTCGGAGGGGTGGGGTATTCACAGTATAATTAGCAAGAGAAAAGAGCACCATTTTAGGAACCCACGTTATATCTTCCTTCTATACAACTGCGTTTTAAGCATAATGTCCCATTATTACCCCCATAAGGCTTTGTCTTGGTCGATCTTTCAACAATTCCCCACTTAAGAGACATGCTGACCTCGTTTTTCTGAGCTTCCAAATCTCACTCTTCCACAATAACCCCTTGCTTAGGCGTTTTCTAACATCTCTGTAAAATAATATTCAACCCCCCAAAACCGTTAATAAGATCAGAATACAGATACAAAATATACACAATAATATCAAAAACCTTCGAGTACAGCCCGAACTCATGCACACACTTTCCAAACCTTCAGGTACAGTTAGTTCATCAACAGGGATCACATCTGGAGATCTTCAGTTTTAAATCCTCGATAGGAGTCAAAAGTCCACTGGTCCTGATGGGGTTTCAGGCTACTCCCGTATATGAATGCAAAGACTCAGACCCTCTTCCTAATTTCAGTTGGGGTGAATAACAAAACCAAGTGCAGCCCTTTCTATTCATCCTTGCAAGTCCCATCTCGTGAGCTATCAAGCAGTATAGATGACCTCTCATTAAGGTACCTGTGGAGAGAGGATAAAGCAGACCCCAGTACGGTGTACCCAGTAAGAATCTGTCTATACAGGATTTCAAAGAGACTTAAACCCTCCGGAGACATTGGAGTTATTCTGATGCTTAGCAGGCTAAGGGCCAAAAATCTTAGCCCTTTCATCTGGGTTTCCTGACTCAGTTTTGCTACCTTTCCACTAGGTTGTGGTCTCCACAGGATATTGAGTTGCGGAAAGGTAACCTCGCAGCATGCAGTGTTACGAAGGAGGTACATTTATTATGGTACCAGGTACAGAGGGAATCGCTCCACCAAACCTGTACACCTGCACCTGTTCAGGTAGCTACTTATGCTACGAAACCATACACATTTACTACATAGGTAGGGTTAGTACAATGAGTTCCAGGAATGGGTGGAGTTACTACAGTCAGTTCTTGGAAGTCATTTCCATAGTGTGCCGCCTCTTCATGCACACTCATTACCGCCTGGTGGTTGTCTTTTGGGGTCATCTTTCTGGTGAAGCCTCAATGTCCTCCTTGGCTTGTCCTTTTTACCTCTTGACCCATTTTGCTCATCTGGGTCACATTCTTGGCCAAAGTTACCAATGTTCTCATCTTTGAATAGAGTATTGTTCTTTCCATGGGAGAGTTCCTATGTCTCTTCAGGCTTAAATCACCTTGCTTTGTTTATACCTGATTTACGATGCTTTATACAGTTAATGGTTACCTACGTTGCCGCATTCTTTATTTTCTATCCCATGTCTTCTATATCATGTGGTTTCCACTTGAATTGCAGGATCCTGACTATCTCCTGTACAACATATGCAATGCTATACTGTAGGGGACCCCAAAACTAGCAATCATGTCCTTCAATAATGTATTATGCACTTCTCTGACTTTGTTGGTGTTCGGGGTTTACACAGTCCACTCCCACAAGCTCCACCTCAGATGGGGACAGAAGGGAAAGTATCACAAAAGAAACACTGGATTGGGATAAGGAGTTGAATGAGAAGATAAGATGCAGTTATCTCAGTCTATTTGCAGAAAAGCACATCAAAAGCAAAAGCAGCAGCAAAGCCAGCAACACCCCCACCCCCTAACCAACAGGCACCCCAGCAGAAAAGACCAACACTCCAAAAAAATGGAAATCAGAAGGAGCAACCTGAGCAACAAGAAACCTCTCATATTACAATCTGAACTTCAAGCCCCATGATACTTTGCTTCAGCCAGCACTTAATTCTGCAGCTGACATGACAGGAGCATGGTATTTCAAGAGGAGCAGTAGGTTCAATTCAATCCATGACATTCTATACTGTCTGTGTCATGCCCAGCAGCAAGTAACATCACACAATGTGCATCATACATCACTCACAGTTTGTTCTCACTCAAAATAAGATGCCTTTGCAGTATACTTCTGCAGGTGCCCCAGTATGCTCTCGATCAGTTCATGACCAGTCCAAATGATGGGGCAGTGTTTCCACCTCTGGGACAGTCAATTCCAGTGATTCCTTCCACCCCTCCAAGTGAAAATGAACTGTGGCCTGCACTCCAGTGCTCAGCTTCCAACACATCTAGCTATTGGGATTCCCCTGTCACACCAAAAGTACAGATGGATTTCACCCTTCATGGGTTGATGGCATCAAAGTACACTGTGCACCTGTGTCTACTAAAGCTTTATACTCTCATGGGTTCAACTTGTCAAGCCATCAGCTCCATATAGTCCAATAAATTCAGCTGTCCATCTCCTCCATCTGGTTGGAAGCAGGGCTTCTCTAACTCTGACTGGAATCACCTGCATCTTGTGTAGATGCTTTGGAAGTCCCTTCAGGAGGATCAGAAGCGGTACCAGCTTGTCTGCTCTCTTTCGGGTGACCTTCCACTGAAAACTGGGGCAGCATTCTTAAGGGGAGAGTTTCTTTGTAATTGTCAGACATGTACAGCTAGGACTGAAATGGGTTTTCTGTCACGCTTCCTCATGTCCTCCCCATGGTCATGCAAGTAAAATCACAGGGTATGCTGATTTTAGACAGGGAAGCACCTGCTCCTTATGGCTAAAACAAAGTAACATACAGGTGAGGAGTGGGACGTGTTCTTCCTGAGTTGATGCACCTCCCAGGACAGTTCCTTCACAGCTGAAGCACAGACCTGTACAGAATTCCCTCTCATTGCCAGACCCCGCTAGTCACTTCGTCCACCATTTGTTCTTAGCCATTTTTCAAGGCCAGGGATAAAGACCAAATGGCTGCCCTTGGCTCTTCCTCTTGTACTGATGATGACCCTGATTCATCCTCATTCTTTTCCACGAGCTGTTTTCCCGCTATGCTTCTTTGTCCATACAGGGACAGCTGATACCGGGCCAGGCTGATTCTGTGGTGCAGCTGCAATGCCTGCTGCTGAGATCTGAGCAGCCATGGTGCCTGCTGGTCTACCTATAGGTCCAGAGACATTCTCTTGCCCCTGCCTGCACTGTGCAGTGACAAGCAGGGTTTGATAGGCGTGGGCCAGGCCTCAACACACTATGGTGATTCCTGTCTTGGGAACTTCTAGGCTAACAACAGACTTTCTCCAAATATTTTACCACTTTGACAGAATTTTTGCACTTGTTCAGGGGTGAAATTCCAGGAAATTGAAGGTAACCACACTCCTATGCATTTACCCCTACTCTCACACACCCTGTCACTCATCATTATCCAGCCTTGGGGCAGATGCCCAAGTGGTATCTGTGGGAAAGACCTACATCACCCTGGACAAGACCTCACCCATCAATTGGGTGAGATTACATCTAAATTAAGTGGCCTAGTGGAGCAGCCATATCACAACATGCCAGTACTCAGCACAGCAACAGCATAGCTTGAAGCCATTTGCGAGGCAATGAGCATCGCCACAGAGGACACCTGGGGTACAAATGCATAAAATCTTATGTAACGTAATCAGAAAATCAAACACTTCAAACGAGCCTTATTGTGGTGAACATACTGAAGTGAATATAGGGGTAAACGAAATTGGATAATCACTAATCCTTTCCCCTAAGGTGATGAGCACCACCAGCAACAGCACACACAGTACAATGTACAGTATTTTATGCAACATAGCCAGGGCTGGGCCTCAGCACATCAGTCCCAACTGCCCCTGGAAAGGAAATGCTTTAGCTCAGTGACCATACCACCAGACGAAAAAAGCTAAATGACTTATACAAAACTCTTCTAGCAAATCTTAACCAAATCTTCTTGAAGTCTCACTTCTTGTTATTTCAACCCTTTCGTGTTCCTGGATGGCTCATCAAAATTCACTGCCTTGGTTAAGACAGCCCCCCTCTCTGAAAAGCACTTTGGGATGCCAGAAACACTGTTGTGGTTTCATGACAGCCCAGCCCCGCAGGCTGCCCCTCACACACAGATCGGGAGGCAAAATAACACAAAAAGAAACTGAGTTGAGATAAGGAATCCAGCGAGATGATACAATGTACAATTCCCTCAGCCTGCTTTGCAGAAAAGCACTGCTAAAGCAGAAACGGCAGCAGAAGCCAGTGACTCCCTCCTACCTCACCCCCCAAACCTGCAGTCACCGCAACAGAAAAGACCAACACCTCCCCAAAAAAAAACCACCAACGAACTGGAAGCAGCAACTGGAAACTGGAAGCCTCTCTCATGTTACAATCTGAACTACAAGCCTCATAATTTGCTTTAGGCAGCACTTTCACTCCAAAGCTGTCATGACATCAGCATGGTCTTGAATATTCATCTTCGGATTCAGTTCAACCCATGACAGTTGATTCCACATGGGAAAGCTTCCACTCAACCAGAAAATGTATCTACCGATACCAAAAAGTGTTTAAATCTATTGCACCTAGATAATTCAGAAAAAAATCTGCCAGTTCTGCCAGTGCTCTCCTGGAGCTGGACCACTTTTTAGCTGAACTAGAATAGGCTTCTTCTGAATTGTAGGGTTGTTCTGACAGCACCCTTGACACTGTTTTACTGCGGTTTTTGCTAATTGCTGCATCCCAGAGCTGACCATGTATCGCTTAATACCTGTCACATGCTTGTGACACTGTCACTTACTGGCATAGATTCATATTTACACACAGACCATGGGAAAGCAGTTTGGTATGCGAGTGAATGGAGTCCTAATACACTGCTTAAGGCATCTTTGTTTCAAGACATTTAAGATAACTAAGCACTTGCAGAATCTGCCGCCGTTAAGACCCCAAGAGAAATCAACTGTCAAAGGCACCTGTATGCAGGCTGTCTTGGCAAACTGACTTTTACTGCAACCAGAACGGGGCTCTTTATAAGAAGCAGATGAAGTTTTCAAAAGAGAAGCAATTAGCACTGCTATCTTTCTTAAACAGCAAATATTTCCGCTAAACCCTCTGACTTCCAGGTGACTTTAAAAACAAGGCACTGGATAAGGGTATGTTGTTTCAACAAGCAGTTTCAACTTAGCATCAGACAAGCGAGTACAAACTGGTCACACTTTAATAAAAAGCAACAATACTTACAGTAACAGAATGAAACTTACAAAGTGAGTCCACAATGAACAATACTTAATGAAGAGTTAAAAATGCACAAACTGCAAACTGTTAACAAAGCTATCTGAAAGGCAGGCTACAATTCAGTAATCTGTGAAATGCAGTTTACTCTTAGTGGAATTGGTTCTCAGAGTTAGAATGCAACGGCAGCAGCTGACCAGCTTCTGAAATTAATTCTGAGCTTTTCTCTCAACAATCATTATTCTCCCTGGAAATTCAGTACTGTCCACCTGTGTTCAGAGATGAGAACTGCCAGTTTTCAAGGTAAGATGCCACATTCGCATCCTTTGAGGTCCACAAAGGCCTTGCATGCAGAGAAATTCTCAAAATCATGGCTGCTTTTGCAAGGTATTATCTCCCCAAACATTCTTATTTTCAGAGTCCATTGTCTCCAAATGTCCGTATTGCTGACACAGTTACTAGAAAAATGGAACTGATAAGACCTTAGCACATGTTTCCACGCTGTTATTCTTTAAAATCATACTTACTTCCTCATAAAAGCACACCAGAAAGAATTCATGGGCAAAGGGCTCTTTCCACCTCAGGAGAAAGGATTAAAAGCCTAACCCAAAATCCAGTAGTATGCTCAAAACTCAACCGGTCTGGTGGTTTACCAGTCAGAGACAGCAAAAGATTCACCAGTGTACTTCATCGCAGGCATTCTGGCTTGTGTTTGTTTCAGTTGAAAATCCCAGGATCAACATAAGGATATGCAAGAAACTCCCCCAGTTTATTGCCTTCCACATCATAATGAAGCATCCGAAAACAAACATCACAGAATAAGCACGGATCTGCTGGTGCCAGACTGTCTTTGTTGGTTACCCACCTATAGGTTACAAAATAAAAGCGTTTTTGACATGTGAGTGCAACACATTTGTGAAAAACATGTCAGTATTTTACTCAAGAGCTGGGAATGGCAGTAGCAAACATCAGTAATAACATTACAGTGACCAGGTACTGCCTCTGCTGTTTATCTCCCATCCCAGACATACAGCTTCTTTCAAAACTCAATACCCATTCAGTGGGTGTCCTTCATTTTGTAAGGAACCCCTCAAACCTGGCTAGCTGGCAGAGTGCACAACAAAACAAAAAGACCAAAACCACCACCACCAAAACCCCTCAAATAATGAACAAATACCAAACATGCAATAAAATCCCACCAACATAAAAACGAAAAAACAGCTCAGGAATCTTCTGCCCACCTATGGCCATTTAAGCCACAAATGGTTTTTCCCTTTAGGTAAGAAACCATGATACAAAGCAGACAGATAACTACTCTGAATAATACCAAATCCATTTACAACTCCTGAAAGAAGGGCCTGGGTGATGCAAACAGGAGGACTGCTGCACATTTCAGCCAATACTGAAGTTAACATGAACACAGATGTCAGCACACAGAGTGCTTGCCATGTCATCAAGCAATTAATTTATGGTAGCACTCAGAGGCCATGACAGCTCAAGGCCTCAAGTGATTAAAGACGCTATCTTGCACAGATTAGAACATGCAGGTCAGGCAGGCAAAGCAGCTCTGCAATCCATGCTTTAACATCTCTCCACTTAAGCTCACTGCTTAATCCTGGTTTTAATTTAATGCATTTACATCACCTCTAGTAATGCCCTCCCCATTCCATCTTTCCCCTGTATTGACCCTTTGGCTCCACCTCCCCTTATGGCCAAATGCCTCACAGATTACAACCAGCTGTGAAGGCATACTAGGGGCTCTATTGGTAACACTAGGATAGGCTCTCATCACAAGGGGAATTGGCTTTTTGCCTAATTCCAGGGAAATCCAAGGCCAAACAAGCAAGGTAACAAGGATGCAGGCACTGCATCAAACTGGGAGAAAGTAAGTGCAGCGTTTTTGTTAAATAAATCATTCCGACCTGCAATACTGTTAACAGGTAGCCTTATCTGCAGAACTTCCGTAGAGAAGCCCCTGCTGCCTGTGGAAAGACATTCTTATGTCTAAGTAAACAGCATTCAAGTAAACAAAGTGCACTGAATTCACATTCTGCTCCCTTAACTGGAGAAAACCTGTGCATTACAAAAATGTTCCTCCAAGTACAGCTGCACAGCACAGAGCTTCCGGGGGAAGTTATGAGCTTACCCGTAGAGAGAGCTATAAGCCTTTGAAAAATCTCTAGGTTTTACTATATTGAACTTGCACAGATCCATCGTTCCCTCTGCTCAGATAAGAGTCAATGAAAGGTCTGTATGACCTCTGTTAAACTGATGTCTGTAACAGAGGAACAACATAGCTTTTCCCCCTAAAAGTTAAGATCTTCAAAAGTAACTGACCAGCAGCCAAACTCTGTGTATGCAAAGGAACCTGGAACAAATAACCTCAACATTTTGGTTCTTTTGATCATCTGGAATCATTGCCTCCCAATGAACTCTACCTGCAGGCCTTTTTCTAGATAAAGGACTTGTGCATTCTAGGCACTGAGATGTCTTAAACCATAGAGTACATACCTCCAGAAGGCTAGATGGGACCCAGGAAATTCTAAATTATTACTGTATCCCCTAATCCTGCTAAGTTGGCTGTGCAGACAGTCCTTTCTCTTTCCTCCTTTCATCTCCTGGGAAGGCATGAGCTCTTATCTGCTGTGGGTGAGGATTTAAGACCTACCTGAAGCCTTGATAATTTTTTCTGTGCAATTCTGGCCTGGCTGAGCCTACTGTAAGGAGGCAAGGGGGTGGGCTGGGAAGCAAAGACCACTTAGGCCTGGGTAGTAAGACATGGTTGCATGGAGGTTATGGAAAACTTCAGCTTAATGAGGTTCTGTGCTAGGCCCAGAGTGGAGAACTGGGCAGAAGCTGACTATGGATTTGTGTCTTATGGATGTTTTTATACTGTTTTATGTAGTTGTGATTAGTACTTCTATTTAAACAATCTCTAATTCTTCCCAACTCTGTGTGGAGCTCTTCCTGCAAGGCACGAAGACCATCTGTCTTTGCTTCCTAAGCCCAAGACAACTGCCTGGAGAGTAAGATTTCAGAACATTTGCATGAAGATTATTCACACACCTTATCAAGTACATACAGAGATTTGATTTTTGGGCTTTTCCAGTTTTTGGGGCTTTTTTTAATGTTTGGGGCTTTTCCAGTATTGTGTTTGTTTGTTGTTTTTTTTCTCCCTGTTGTTGTTATTGCTGGTTTTAAGTTAGTAGCAGCACCTGGAAAAACTTCTAAAAAGACAAGTGAAAAAGGAATGAAAATGTGGTGTACCTGGCTGTATACTTTTTGCATACAAAGCATTTTCTGGTACATAACCAGTGTTTCTTGATTAGCAAGGGATAGAGGTTCCGGTCCAAGCAGTCATCATGGTGAATGAGCCTTGTGGGAAATAAACAAAGATATAAAATAAAGATGCTGTCACACTTAAATTTATCTGAGCATAAAAAAGGACACTGAAGATAGGCATGATTTTATGTCCTCTGTAAATTCTGACTAGACCTCTGCTTAGCATTTCTTAGCACAAAGACCTAGAGATACAACTCCTAGTTGCACCATCCATGGATTTTATGGTCAGGAATAAAGTCAGTTTGTGCAGTAACTCAGAAGTCTTCAAACCATCTACTTCAGGTGGTCTTTTCAAAGAGTTATCTCCTACACATACTAACAGACAAAAACATCACCAGGTGAATGTTTAGAGGATCATACTCCTCAGGTCATCTACTCATAACACCTACACTCTTCTCTGGCGTCCTGATCCAGTCGTCAGGAAGGAGACGCAGTTCTTTTGAACATTCCCATGAATGAAATTGAACACAAACAAGATCATATACCAAAACAAGACTATTTATTGCTTACAAACAAAACAGAGAAAGAAGGGAAGAAAAGGGAGCACGAAAGACAGAAAAAAGGGGACAGAGAGAGAGCAGGAGAGATTTAGTTACCGCCCTAAGGTCCTTCTTTGGGGTGGGGCAAGAGACATTCCCTCAGCTTGCGATGTCCCAAGTGACATTTCCACCCTACACTGGCGTAACTCAGGGTTTTTACACCGTTCCTGATTCATTTCATAGTAGCTCCACCTGGGCCATGCCCTTCTCACATCACAACACATATGTGACTTTGAAGTGCCTCCCAGTGAGTTTACAGAGGCCAACACTGAGTGACCTCCACCTCTCACAGCTGACCACCACACCCTCTGGACAACTGGTGGTGGGCAGAGCTGACACAACAGGACAATGGTTCATTATGATATCTTTATTGAGACACTTCTCACTTTCTTACTGTAAAAAAATGCATTTAACCCATAGGCCTACTGGGAGCCAGGAGAACAAGTCCACGTCCCTGCCTTCCCAGGTCTGTACGGGTACACGTGCGAACTTCCTAATCCTAGATGTTATCTGCTTCACTACCTTCCCATTGCAATCAACTTGTAAACAACAGAGTAATTTATTTTCCCACAAACACTTCCTTCTTCTGCCAACAAATAATCGAGAGCCATTTGGTGCTGCAACACAGCTGTTCTCATCTGTGTGGCTTGATCCACCATGCGTTGTCTCGTTACTGATTATTTCTAAGACTACCTGCAGCCTTATGATATGATTCAAAGTTACAGATCAGATCTCGAGCACCACTAATCAACTCACTGGGGTTACAGATAGCTGGACTATAACATTCAACAATCTGCTGGAGAGTCCACTCATCCTTTCCCCATTGCTGTCTGCTATCTCTTGTCAAATCAGTGGAGATGTACCTCTTCCTTCTCCCTAAGTCAACATATACCTTGATCCCCCGGCCACTTCCTTTGCCACCTGGGTACAAGAAAAACGGGATGAATTATTCCAACATACAACAGCCCAATCCAGTTTGGTGGTGTTTTATGTGTCTGATGCATGCATATACAATAACGTCCTTTAAACACAGTTATTCCACTGCTAAATAAAGCCTGTGTGGCCCACGGGCATCTAGAAAGAGGTAGAATTTGACACGCCCAATGGATCAGAGAAAAGAATGTTGGTCCAGCTGCCCTGGTGGTGTAGGCAGCCCACTATACTACAACAACAAGCCCAAGTCATTTCTCCACTTGCATGCCTGATAGAAGGCCGGACCATAACCACTACTAACATTATATAAACAAGATACATTCTCCTGTGACCCAAATCCTTGAAAGTCCTGAATTTCACCAGTTTCATTAACCCATATCCACCCAGATTTGTTATTTCCCCGTCCAAGCCCAGGTCTTCTTTTCAGCTTGGCTATCCTGGATTACAATACATAAAAGCCCACTGACATGCTCCTACAAAAACACCTTTGTGTTGTATACTATTTAGACAACAGACCCCCTTGGCCTGGATATTGGATTTGCCTTGGGTATGTATCCCCTCCTTCCCAAAAGATGTCATTATCCACCTTACTGAGCGAGCTCAGCAGCCATCTGTGAGCAATGGGAGTCGAAATCCCGGGCCAGGCTTCAAATCCCTGCGGTCCCCCACAAACCCAACAATTGGTAAGGTAATACACAGAAGACACCTCTTCTTCAAGTCACATAAAGTGACTGCTTACAAAAGACACCTCATTAGGGTCTGAGGAGACAGATACTGAGACCCCAAGGGTTGATGCCCTGAGGGTACATTGGAATAGCCAGACAAACATCCTGTTCTGAGCTGCTGAATATCAATGACACTACAAATAATACAACGCTGACACTATAACCAGACTGTCTATAACCAGACAGTCTTAGACCTTTCTTCTGATCTGTGACCAAATAAAATCACGCAGGAGATCAATAACTTCGTATGTTGCAAATAAAATCACGCAGGAGATCAATAACTTCGTATGTTGCAAATAAAATCATGCAGGAGATCAATAACTTCGTATGCTGCAAGAAAGAGGAAAATGGACTTGGTCCATTTTAAGGCAAGGGCAGCAAGTTGTTATTAGGAAGATGGAATAATCCACCTTGTACTAATCTTATGTTCCTTTCTGTGAGCGTCTTTCGCTTTCCAGGCATACTTGCTCACTGGAGTTTCCAGTACCAGGCATATGGCTTCCACAATGGGGAGTCTGAACAACACTGGTTGGCCTGGAGAGCACCACAGGTTTTTAGGATGATCAGAGCAGCGTCTGGCATGTTTGTTGGGGCTTTCTGGCAAAATGTAATTTTCAGGCATCTGTTTACTCTCTGTGCTAGTTTGAGGCTAATTGGAGTATTTTACTGAGAGAAATTAAATCCTTAGCTGTGAGAAGAAAGGAAAAAAAACCAACAGTGACCTCTACCACCCATTCCTCTGCTGAGACACGCAGCTAGTCAAAATATAAATAAGACACTCACTTCTCACACAATTTCCAGTTCTCACTTGTTTTCCTTCTCTCCGGCATTTTGTGTGGTTGCATCTACCTTAACTCTCCAATCCGGCTGCTTTCCCCTCCCTCACCCTCTTGTCATCTTTTTGACATTTCATCTCAAATCTCTCCAGATTTACCATGTGAGATATAGGGGGACTGACTGTGTTACTTCTGAGGGGAGGGAAAGGAGGTTCGGGTCAGGAGCTTCCTGGCAGTCTGTCTGTTTTGGGAGGGATTTTGTGTTTTGATATTACTTTTAACTTGCATATAACTGTAAATATTTGTGTACATTGTGTGTGTGTGTATATATATATATATATATATGCCTGTAAATTGTGCTAAACTGTAAATATAGCTTAATTCCTTAACTTCCAGCTGGCTGAGTCTAGTCTGGGTGAATTCATTGTGTGTGAGGGTGGGTGACTCCCAAACCATCACACTCCTCAATGACTAGTAACAATAATCATAGCTTCCCTTAGTTGTTCAGCCTATCCTGGTGTACCAGGCTGCAACGAGCCATCAGCTCTCTCTGCAGTCCCACTTGACTGTGGGTAATTTGGAGTATGACACACCCATGAAATTCTCTCCCACGCTGCCAGGTCTCCCACAGCCTCTTCCTCTCTCTCAAATGCAGGAGGTCATTTTCCAGAGAGTGCTTTTCTAAGTGGGTATGACATTATTCACAAGCAGACACACAAGTGGCCATCCTCAGACTTGGGCCTCCCAAGAGATCTTTGGCTCCAGAGTGTTTTCTTTTCACATGTATCGATTCTGACAACCACTTCAAACCTTCTGCTATTTAGGTGTTTTGAAGGGCAGCCAGATGGGCTAGCTCATCTGCTTTGCTATTCCACTGGCTCACCGGAGTACTATCTTTTTGGTGGAAAGCCATGCAGGCCACTGCAAACTTTCCTTGACCAACACTGGTTAGAATACCTTGCCATTTCTCCTCCTGTCACACAAGTATCCTATTAATCTCCCCTTCATTCTGCTCAAAAAATGGAAACCATTCAGTGCAGCCCTTAAATACAGCATAAGAATCAGTACAAATGTTGATAGAGAAGTAGATCCAGTCTTTCTGGAAGTGACAGGTAATGATGGAGAACCAGGGGTACACAACTGTCTGGAAACCATTGAGGCCACATATTCCAGTTGGCCAGTCCTGAAAGAAGAACTACTGGAGGATGCAGACCATGAATGGTACACTGATGGAAACAGCTTCATGATCCAGGGAGAGAGGAAAGATGGGTATGCTGCACCTTTGTTCAGAAAGCAGAAATCATGGCATTAACCTGAGCCCTGGAATTGGCAGTGGGAAAAATAATAAATACATGGACTGATTCTAAATATGCTTTTGTGGTGGCACATGCCCATGGAGTTATTTGGAAAGAAAGAGGACTGTTGTCAACCCAAGGAAAAGCATCAAACATGCAGAAGAGATACTTAGGCTACTGGAAGCTGTCCCAACTGTTGACCAAGACTGCTGCTATGCTTCATCAAGCACACCAAAGGGTAACACTGATCCAGAGAAAGGTAACAGATTGGCTGATACTGGGGCCAAAGACAGAAGAAAACATATCAAAGGGATAGGCTTTAGCTTGAAATAGATTTAGCCTGAAATAGCATTAGAAACAGCATTTTAAGCAATTAATAACTAGAAAGGTAAAATTAGGCCAGACAGCCAGGGGAACTTATCTAGGTCAGCAATGGCAAACTGACTTTACTGAAACTGCCCAGGAAAGGAGAGTACAGGTACCTATTAGTATTAACAGATACTTTTTCCAGTTGGCTAGAATCTTTTCCCTGTTACACAAACAAAGCTTGGGAAGTTACCAACATGTTATTACAAGAAATGATACCCTGTTTCGGGGTACCTGGTGCTATCTCCTCTGATGGAGGTTCACACTTTGTGGCCAAAAACGTACAAGTGAGCAAAATTTTAGAAATAAATTGGCAACTACACACTCCATATAATCCACAATCAAGTGGACAAGTGGAGAAAATGAATCAGCTGGTTAAAACACAAACAGTTAAAACTGGACAAGAGGCAAATTTTCCATGGCCTCAAACACTACCCACTGCCCTACTTCATCTTAGAACCAAGCAGAGAACTAAAGAAAAGTTAAGCCCCTTCAAAATAATGTTCAGGCAACCATATGTAGTGAGGGCAATGGACCCAGTGGACACTGATCAATTTAGGGAGGAGACTTTTAATCGATACGTAAAGCAAATTCATAAGAACTTGATGGCAATAAATAAACAAGTAATTGGTTCACAAGCAAGTGGCCTAGATGGCCTAGTGCATAACTTAGAACCAGGAGATTATGTCTATGTCAGATCTTTCAGACAACCCATTGGAGCCCAATTGGATTGGAGCATTCCAAGTTCTACTGACATCATTCACTGCCACCAAGATCAAGGAGCAAACAACATGGATTCATCACTGGAGAGTCAAACCTGTGAGAAAATAAAAGTGGAAGGTGGAGGATTTGAGAAACAACTGCCTAAGGTTTCACAAGGATGGAGATAGCCCATCCCATAATGTGGATGAAAATACAAGAGGTTGAGACTTGGGAACAAAATGCGTTCTTTCAAGTAACACAATCAACAGTACGTAGCCTGAATGTGATTGTTGGGTATGCATGGCCTTCCCCAGAGGACACAAGGAAGTACCCCTATTTGGGACCTCATTGGGACTCCAGGAAGTTAGGGAATACCTCATGTCATGGCTACTCAACTTAAAATGGTTGAAGCAAGTGTTGACTTTGGCTTTTATTATGTTTTTTTTTGGAATCACCAAGTTCTTGTCTAGTCCAATGCAAGCTGTGGTCTTGTAGTAGACTGCTCAATCATATGTTGAATGGAAACAGCATCAGTTAAGACGAAACTTAGAGAGTGCAAAATATTTTAGATGCAGATTAGAAAATGATACATATTCATAGAAGCATTAAGAATATACTTAGGATATAGAAAAGGGGGGAAATTATATGGGAAAAAGGGAACAGAAAACATAGAATGTGGCAACCTAGGTAACCATTACCTGTATAAAGCCTCATAAATCAGATATAGACAAAGAAAGGTGGTTTAAGCATGAGAAGGAGCAGAAACACTTACTTGGAGAAGAATAAAACTGTATTCAAAGATTAGAACATCGGAAACTTTGGCCAGGAATGTGACCCATAACTGGTGACAGATGAGCAAAAGGTAAAGTGGACAAACCAAGGAAGACTTTGAGCCTTCACCAAAAAAAACACCCCAAAAGACAACAACCAGATGGCAATGAGCATGTGTGAAGAGGCAGGATGTTATGGAAAACAGCGCCAAGATTGAAATAACCCCACCCATTCCTAGAATTAATTGTACTAACCCTACCCACGTACCGAATACGTATAATCTTGTAGCCTAAGTACCTTACCTGAACAAGGTGCAGGTGTGCAGGGTTTGGTAGAGTTATCCTCCCTGTCACCCAGTACTGCAAAAGTATCTTCTTCACAACACTTCCATGTGTTGTGGGGTTCTTCCCTCCCACTTAGGACAAGTGTCCACAAACTATGCATTTGGTAACTGCCTAGAAAGCGGAGGAGCCACTTGTACTATGGGAGAGAGTTTGCTCGCCTCCCAGTCTGGGCCCATTTCCTCCTGGATGGTCAACATTTTTATAGCTCCCTCAGATATTGAGGTGTCACAATAGTGCTCTATCTGGGCACACCATTTCCTCACAGAGGCTGAGCCACACCCTCAGAGGATAGAGTTCCTAGCAGAATTGGGTTAGTCACTTTGAATGGGCCTGTAAGCACCATTGGTTGTTGTGGAGTAGTCCACTCAGCTTCCCTCAAAGCTGAGCTGAAGACCATGTTCTACTGTGTCTCTGGCCGAGTTCCTCCAGCTTGTGACATCCTAGGCAACACTGCCCCCTAAGCTTGTGTAACTGAAGATTTTTAAACTGTTCTTGGTTTGTTCATCTCAGCTCCACCTGGCCAATGCCCTTGTCACATTACAATGCACATAGGACTTCAAGGTGCCGTCCAGTGGGTTTACAGGAGTCAGAGCTGAGAGATCTCCATCCCTTGTAGCTGACCACCACACTCCTTGGACAACTGTTACTTCGGTGGGGAGAGCTGACACATCAGGTCATCAATACAGTCTTATCTTTGTTGAGACACTTTGCACATTTTTTAGGTAACCACCGTGCTCACAAGGTGATTCTCACATTCCGGAGACAATTTCCACACCTGGGTTGCACCCCTCTTGGGTGCAATTATTAACAATGCTGTGGGCGCACCAAGTTTCTGGGAACGTTCTGTCATCCACTACAATCAGAGGAGTGCTCTCTCTCCCCATTATGCACTGAGAAGAATACACACAATAGTTCTATTGGCTCATAGCCACCATCACCTCCTCCTCCCCCCTGCATATCCATCTCAGCCCATTATTTTCCTCTTCTCTTTTCAGTTCATACTTCCTGGCAGGATATCTGAACTACGAAGTCCAGCTGATTCAAGCCACAGCCATCAACAGCATTCTGCTCCCCCGTGCTCCAGAATCAGCTTGCACATATGCCATACCCTGGCTCTTCATAGAAAGAGCTTTGAACTGTGGATGCCATTCCTCTCATACCAGTCATGCCATCCTTGTTAGAAAGCTGTCTTTTTATGCCAGTTGGGTTTTGGTGTGTTTTGTTTGTTTTTTTTAATGCAAGGGTGATAATTACTCTCTTCCTTGCAGAGGTAGTCTGATATCTATAGAGTAAAACTGCAATTAAGTCCTGCAGAAGGCAGCAGAATAATCTTAAAAGTCAATCTAACAATATTCAGCATTTCATGTCTGAAGTCTGTCAACTGCCTAAGAACTCCCAAAGACCGATAACTTACCTTGTGTCTGTGATGATAATGATGTGCTCACAGTTCCCCTGGTGGCAGAAGAGGTATGGAAAGCCGATTTTGAGGGTCAAATCATTAAATGTGTAGTCCTCCATTTTAGCAGATTGAAGATTTCCATAACCTCTGTCATGACTTTCTGACCACTCAATAATTGTTCTGAAAAGAGAAAAGTCATCACCATAGCAATAGTATAGATTGTGAATGCACAGAAAAGGAAAGCCTTTGGGAACATGCAAACCTCTTCATTAGAACACAGTAAAAGGGTGGAAACCAAAACAGCTCATACCATTTTGTAGAGACTTAAGGTAATTGCCCAGGAGATCAAGTAAGGTCAACTCTGCTACGGTAAGACCTCACTTGGAGTACCATGTTCAGCTGTGGTGACCTCAGCGTAAGAAACACATGGACATGCTGGAGTGGGTTTAGAGCAGGGCCACAAAAAAAGTATTTGGAGGGCTAGAACACATCTCCTATGAAAAATGCTTAAGAGTGTTTGGGTTGGCTCCAGAGAGACAATATTGTGGCACTTCAATACCTAAATGGGGCCTATAGGAAAGATGGGTATGAACCTTTTAGCAAGGCCTGTTCCAGGACAGAGTTAAAGAGTAATCATTTTAAACTAAAAAAAAGAGGAGATTTAGACTACATATAAGGGAGAATTTTTTTTACTATGAGCATGGTGAAACAGCGGAACAGCTTGCCTGGAGGGATGGTACATGTTCCATCTCTGGAAACATTCAAGGCCAGGCTCTATGGGCTCTAATCTACCTGATCTAGCTAAAGATGTCTCTGCTTGCTGCAGTGGGGATTGAATCAGATGACTTTTTCAACCCAAACCTTTCTCTTATGATGAATTTCACAGGAATACCACAACCCCACAGAACTACGCACTTTAAATCTCCACCAGGCAGCTTCCCAAGGAATTTTAGTCAGTGTGTGCTTCTGATGGCACTGTTCAGGTCAGGTTGTTTGCAGCACAACACCTCCCAAACATTCCAACAGTTCAAGTTACCAGCAGGTCATTTTTTTCTGCCTTTCTCAATAACTTTGTTTTAAAGTATTCATTTTTTGTTGGTGGTGGTGTTGGTTTTTTTTGCTTTTGCCAAGGAGATGACCTGGGTTTAGAAATCTTATTTTATTCCCATAAGCCCTGCATCTATATAAAAACTGACATTTGTTTGTTCTGCCCTTTCTACCTTCCCTTTCTGCTCCCAGGAGGATGTGCAGGCTGCTGTCTCTTTGCAGAAGAGTGGGGCCTAGGGTGACCTGGCTCACATTGGAGCTGGTAAACTGAATTTCTAGCTGCATCACTCAGGTATTGGAGGAGGGGCAGAGAGACATGGTAGAAGAGGGGGGGCATTGGAGGCCGGGGTTTTGAGGACTAGGGGAAGGTTGTGGAAAGCTCTGGCTTAATGACGTTCTGTGGTAGGCTCCAAGTGGAGAACTGGGCCAGGGTTGACTACAGATTTGTGCATTTTTACTGTTTCTGTACTGGTTTATATAGTAATGAATAGCACTTCCATTTAAACTTCTGTTGTAATTATTCTGGCTTTTCAGCACATTCCTACATATTAGGCACTTCAGCTTTGAAAACCGTGTTATGTTATTGCAAGTCTTTTCACAAAGATCACTGCTCCTCACGGACAGAAAGAGAAGCAGCAAAGTGGAAGGAGGGGCTGGCCACCTGGGAGGAGTATAGGACTGTTGTCAGAGCATGCAGGGAGGCAACTAGGAAGGCTAGGGCCTTGTTGGAACTCAGCCTTGGGAGCTGGATAGGATAGGGAGCTCAAGGATAACAGAAAGGACTTCTTCAAATACACTGCAGGAAAAGCTAACATTAGAGGCAATGTAGGCTCCCTGCTGAATGAGGTGGGTGCCCTGGTGACAGAGGACACAAAAAAGGTGGAGTTATTAAATGCCCTCTTCATCTCCATCTATGCTGCTGGAGGTTGAGGAGGACTGGGTTAAGGGTTAAGGAGTAGTTATGTGGACATCCGTAAGTCCATGGGTCATGATAGCATGCACCCAGAGGTGCTGAGGGAGCTGGCACAGGTCATCGCCAGACCACTCTCCACCATCTTCAGTAAGTCACGGTGGACAGGAGAGGTGTCCGGGGACTGAAGGAGCGCAAATGTTACTCCAAACTTCAAAAAGGGTAAGAAGGAGGACACAGGCAACTATAGACTGGTCAGGCCTCATATCCATCCCTGGAAAGGTAACAGAGCAACTTATCCTTGGTGCTGTCCTTAGGCATATCAAGAACAAGAGGGTCATTAGGAACAGCCAACATGGTTTTACCAAGGGGAAGTCATGTTTGACCAACCTGATAGCCTTTTATGAGAAGATAACCAGGCAGATTGATGATGGTAGTGCAGTAGATCTGGTTTATCTTGATTTCTGTAAAGAATCTGACACTGCCTCCCACAGTATCCTTCTGGCTAAACTGAGACAGTGTGGTCTGGATGATCAGTTAGTGAGGTGGATTAGGAACTGGTTGAAGGAAAGAAGCCAGAGAGTTATGGTCAATGGGACAGAATCTAGTTGGAGGCCTGCATCTACTGGAGTCCCTCAGGAGTCTGTACGGGAACCAGTTCTGTTCAATATATTCATCAATGACCTGGATGAGGGCACAGAGTACACTGTCATTAAGTTTGCTGATGACTGGGTGGAGCAGGGTGGAGTGGCTGACACACCAGAAGGCTGTGCTGCCATTCAGTGAGACTTGGACAGGCTGGAGGATCAGACAGTAAGAAATTTAAGGAAATTCAAGAAGGGCAAGTGTAGAGTCTTGCACTTGGGAAGGAACAACACCAGGTATCAATATAGGTTGGGGACTGATCTGTTGTGAAGGCAGTGAAGGGGAAAAGGATCTGGGGAGGTTGACCACGATCCAGACATGTGCCTTTGCGGCCATGAGGGCCAGTGCCATTCTGGGGTGTTATTAGAAGGGGTGTGGTGAGTAGGTTGAGAGAGGTTCTCCTGACCCTCTACTCTGCCCTGGTGAGGCCGCATCTGGAGTACTGTGTCCAGTTCTGGGTGCCTCAGCTCAAGAAGACATAGAAATGCTTATGAGAGTCAAGAGCAGAGACACAAAGATGATTAAGGAAATGGAATATCTCTCTTACGAGGAGAGACTGACGGAGCTGGGCCTCTTTAGCTTGGAGAAAAGGAGACTGAGAGGTCACCTCATCAATGTTTATAAATATGTAAGGGGTGAGTGCCAGGAGGACTGAGTCAGGCTCTTCTCGCTCAGGTCTGATGACAGGACAAGAGGCAATGGGTGGAAGTTGAGGCACAGGAAGTCTCATGTAAACATGAGGAGGGATTTTTTCACTGTGAGGGTGACAGAACACTGGAACAGGCTGCCCAGAGGGGTTGTGAACTCCCCCTCTCTGGAGGTATTAAAAACCTGCCTGGACACATTCTTGTATAGGAGATCCTGCTCTGGCAGGGGGGTTGGACTAAATGATCTTTCAAGGTCCCTTCCAGCCCCTGACATTCTGTAAAAGTATTTATCTCAAGTTATACACCAGATCTAGTACATCAAGAAAGAGCCCAAACACGCAGCTCTCCCACATCTTCCATCTTAACATCTTGATCTCTTCAATGTCACTGGTGTGTTAGCAAGCCCATTACTTCCTTAAAATAAACAATATACAGTTGAAATGGTTATGACTTGTGCTCAATTTGTATGAGCTCTAGCTCCAAACAACGAGACATCTGAGACTCTTGGCAATGTCATCTCAGATTTTTTTTCCGCAACAGCCACACAGTGCTCTTGTTGAATTTACCAGCAAAGTATTCAGCATATTTTTAAGACTGAACAACTGGCATGGACACAGCTGAGACTGCTGCCTTTCTAACCCATCTCCTACTTAACAAATCTTTTCGTGGTTGTCACAACTAGAAAGTGCACTGGAAAAGCCAGGAAAGACTATTACGTGTCAACTTTCCCAGCCATCCTATCCCAACAGGGTAGAACAGGATTTCTGAGGCAAAAAAGTGCATTCCTCCCCTTTCCAGGAGGGAAGTGAGTGGCAGGAATAAATAGAGCATGCAAAGCTAAACTTCTATGTAGAATTCAGGTCACCATGAAAATAGGAAGATGTCCATTGCAGCTTCATAGACTAGATATTCCAGCTCTTAAAAACCAAAAATCATAAACAAAATGAAATAATTTTCCAGTCCCTTAAGTTCTCCATTAGTCAAAATCTACAAATACTGTACCTGCTCAGATCTCGGCACTCTGGGTATCTTTTATCATTATAAAAGATGCCTTCAAAATAAAAGAAAGCAGATTTGTAGAGATCCTAAGAAAGAGAAAGGAAGAAAGAGAAGGTATATCTGTATTAGTTCTGTCTGAGATTAAACACCTGAAACAAGAACATGTAAAACAAACCCACCAGGTACCTGAAACATATTAGGGAACCTCATTCTACACGTTTTAGGTACTCACAGAACCATAGAATCATTAAGGTCGGAAAAGACCTCAAAAATCATCGAGTCAAACAGTCAAACCAACACCACCTTACCCACTAAATCATGTACTGAAATGCCGTATCTACACATTTTCTGAACACCTCCAGGGATGCAGACTCCACCATCATCCTGGGCAACTTCAAGCCAATTCCATTCATTCTATCACTCGAAACTACAAGCTTCATTCAGGTACCTGTAGAGAGTAATGAGGTCTCCCCTCAGTATCCTCTTCTCTAGACTAAACAAACCCAGTGACTGCAGCCATTCCTCATAAGACTTACTCTCCAGACCCTTCACCAGCTTCACTGTCATTCTCTGGACATGCTCTAGCACCAAAATGTCTTTCTTGTAGTCAGGGGCCCAAAACTGAAAACAATATTCAAGATGCTGCCTCACCAGTGCCAAGCACAGGAACATGATCACTTCTACACTCCTGCTGGTGATGCTATTACTGATATAGGCCAGGATGCTGTTGGGTCTTCTTGGTCACCTGAGCACATTGCTGGCTTGTGTGCAGACAGCTGTCAATCAGCTCCTCCTCTGACAGCCATTCTGCTCCAAGACTGTAGCACCACATGAGTTGCTGTGACCCAAGGGCAGGACCTCACAAAATTGACCTCAGCCCACCAATTCAGTCTGCTCAGATCCCTCCGCAAAGCTTTCTTACCTTTCTGTGACAAGGCTTATACTGATTACTCTGCTGATAATGTTCTTTAGCCACTTACATGTTATTTTAGTGCTCTTCTCCTATTTCTGTCCCCATCATAGCAGATATAGTTTTCTACACAATCACGAGACTAGGACAGCTTGACACACCTCTCCCTATCTCTTGCCCATTCACAGCCCATTGGCATTGTGGAAGGCCTGAAAAGACTGCCCTGAGGCTGTGCAAACACTGCTCAAATTAAATGCTGTTAATTTGCCTAGTTGAGAATGCGAAGGACTGCACTACACAGGCCACTGTGAAAGAAGTTAACTCCATTCCAGCCAGCCAGGATACACCTGACCTGTCCACACTACAAAATACTTTTGGCTGAAATGGCAGAACTACTGCATGTCTGTTATACACACATATGTGCACACATAAGAAATGCATGGCAACAGTCCCTGGTCACATTTATATAAACAAGACAGGTATTTTGGAAGACCAAATCACCTCACATCTGGGAAACTCAGAAAATGATCTAGCATCCTTCATAATCCCTCCCTTAACTATGAAGTTTATCACATGCAGACAGGCCATTTATACCACTCTACCACATATAATTAACGATTCATTCTATTCATACTAGCAGTGCAGGAATCCAGATTCCAAATCACATCCAGTAAGTGAGCTAACTCATGAGCCTCCAGTACACATGTAATAAATTCCGCAGTGAGACTACTTAACTATTAGATAAAATCATATCCATCCATAAAAGCAACCTGGCTCCAGCAGCAAGCAGCTCCTTGAGAAGGAAAATGAATCACCACAATCAACTATTTTTCCATTTATCTATCCAGACTGCTTGCACAACAATGTTCAGAGCTGTTCTCTCCAAAATTAAAAATCACAGACTTTTTTCTTTATTTTCACCAACTGGAGGACAAGAGGATGGAGAGCAGCCTCAGAAAGAGGTCTAGCACAGCATCATTAGCTGGTCACAGGAGGTGATTGTTCCACTCTGCAATGGACTGGAGTGGCCCCACCTTGAGCACTGTGAAGTTCTGGATACCTCAAAATAAGGAGGACATCAAAGTGTTAAAGCAAGTCCAGAGGAGTACGACCAAGGTGATGAAAGGGCACAAAGGCAAGCCACATCAGAAGTGGCTGAGGTTACCTCTTGTTAATCTTGGAGAAAAGAAGGCCAAGTCTACATTGTAGTCTACAACTCAATGAGGGCAGTTTAGAGGGAGGTGATAATCTCTCTCTGATGAGCAGCTGTGGCCATTTGAGCTAGATTTCTACCTCAGACATGAAAAAAAATTCAAACAGAGAAACTTACAAGTGGAAGCTCTGAGTGGAGAGGTGAACATCCCAGGGATACACCATAAAATGGCACAATGGCTAAGTTAATACAATTTCACTGTTGCATCAAGAGCTTTATGTCTGGAAGCACAGCTTGTATCTTTCCCCTGCTTCTTCTGCTATCTTTTCGCCAACGCTCTTTTGTCTGCTGCCACTTGACCCCTTCCCCATCTTCCTTAAGGTTATTGTATTTCTGTAGTAGTTTACTCTTCACCAGAACAGTAGGTAGTCACTGGAAAAGGCTCCTCAGGAAAGCAGTCACAGTACCAAGCCTGTTAGAATTCAAGGAGCATGCGGATAATGGCCTTAGCCATTTGGTTTACTTTTAGGTAGTCCTGCAAGGAGCAGGAAATTGGACTTGATGGTACATATTTTTTTTTCCAACTTGAGATATTCTGTGACTCTATACAAAATACTGTGTGTGGTTCTGCAGCTTGAGACCAGCTATACAATAAAGACATGGAATAGATTTACATTTTTACATATATATGCAGTCAAAATTAAGAGAGAGCAAAAAAAACATAAAAATGCTGTATTTAGATAAAAATGTTGTTTTACGTCTCAGAAAGGAATAATTAAGTCATACATCTGCTCCCCATAAATTCCATCTTCTGTTGTTCCTGTCAAAACAGCCTTTATATGAAGTCTGTTTTGAACAAAGAAGATAACCAGGAAAGGCTGTGGGTTTTTCCCACATAACTATTTTGCCTTTAAATTGTCCTCTTCCAAGTTCTTGAATTTTCAAGGTTTTACCTTGCTGATGTGCTCCGGTGCTTGATCTGGCTGACTGCTGAACTCACCACCTATTTGTAGGTCACTGACACAGGAAATAGAGTCTCTCAGCTCAGTGAGCTTCTGGCTGCCCAGTACAAGGACTGTCTGGTAGGGTTTGTGATCCTTATGCTAAAAAGGAAACAGTATAAAAGCTTCAACTAAAAATCACTTGTCAACATCAGCAGTGCTCCTCATTTGACAACTTGAGGTCATAAATGGCAGCATACAGCACATAACTTCTCTGCACAAGACTTTAAACAACATCTTGCCTCAGCCTTTATTACAGCTGCCATTCCTCAGTCTTAACTTAGAACTCAAAAATCACATTCCCCATCAGAAAGTACGGGAAAGACAGCAAGTCTGAGCACACTTACCCCACATTCAGAAAGAGTACTTCAGTTTTCATGTCTTTCGTTTAAGGTTTTAACCTCTTTGTGAAATCAATTAACTGCTAATTATTGTAAAAAAATTCCTTACACAAACCACTATCAGACAGAAAGATGTATTTTGACAAAGCTTTAAGAAATTACTAGTTGAAGGGTTTAACCACACTCCCTCAGTGGACCTGCTGATTGTAACTTCTTGGGAAAGCAAAGTATTACCTGAGTAGGGAAGAAACATCAGAATACAGTCTAGAGAATTTAGCACTGACCTTCTGATATATGACAGGATAGAAGATGTTCAGAGTCAGAAGTAGTTCTCCCTCATCAACCAGGTCTGTTGGATTGTCTGGCCTCTTTCCAGCTGCATGTGACTCCTGGAAAAGTGAAGAAATATATACATATGTATATATTATACTGGCAACCACTTCAATATCATAGCCTCTGTATAAAGTCTGAGAAATGCTGTTCTAACTCTACCTCAGTTTTGACTGTGAAGCCCTCCACACTGCTAACAGCCTACTTTCTGCAAGATGCAAAGTGAGAAACTGATGTAATTACTGATTTCAAGCATTTTCCTTCATTTCTTAGCTTTACAGAAGCTGAGGTTCCTCAGCAACTACTACTTGGGCTACTTCTTGGTTACTTGAGAGGCCAGTAGCAGGTGCAATGCAAAGGTCCTGACAAAGGGCTAAGGCTGTCTAGAAGCTGACAGAGATGAGCTGGATGGCCCCAGACAGCAACAGTGTCAGGGCACAGAAGGTCCTTTGCTGCTTTGAGGACTTGGCTCCCTCCGCACTAATTCAGAAATCAACCAGCCACACAACAATTCAACAAGGGTATAAATGGAGCCCTGCTATGGAGAGAGGGGGTTTTTCACCCAGCAAGCAACTGGGCAGTCAGACTCTCTCCCTTTAGACAAGACATCTCGTCTAAGGTGTCATTGTCCCTGCCCCTTGGTGACTGTATACATATATATTTCAGGTACCCATGGGGAGATTTTCCTCTTCTGAGTGAGTGCACATTTTGGTTCAGCTGTCTCTGAACAGTAACTAGTTGTGAAGCAGTATATTCCTATCTGACATTCAAAACTGAGGTTTTATTGTGTCAGAAGTACAGAATAATTGCACTAAATACAGTTTCCAGGTGGCTACTGCTGTCTGTTTTGTGGATACCTCCATGACAAGGTCCTGCACAAAGCAATTAAAACCTGCTGCCACTCTATTCTCACTGAACCCAGCTGCTACAAACTTCCATCACTCAAATGTTTTGAAACTCTCTTTGAATGCTTGCACATGTAGAGGAGGGTAGCAACTTTCTACTTAAAAAAGACTGATGTGGCAACTAGCCAGATGAGGAAGGACATGAAAATAAAAATGTGTGCAACACTTCCTCTTACTGAGGAAGCCTGACATTGCTGAATGTCTCAATTTCTCCAAAATCCAAAACTTTGCAACACAACTATGTTTTGGAAAAGAAGTGAAAGCACTGTCACATTTCTTTACAAGACACAGACCAACTGTGAGAATGAGGAAAGGCAATTCTCTGTAGCAGTTAGTTTCCTAATTTTTCAACACACAAAAGAGAGATTACTGACTGAAAAAACACTTCCCACCAGCATGAAGTGTTCTTCAGATTTAGTAACAGGAGCATGTTGAAATGAGATCACTCATGACAGACCAGGAAACCTCAAATGGAAGAGATACTTAATAGGCAAACCCAAGGCTTTTTCCTCACAATGCATCCACCACCAATTTTTTACAGTAGTTCATGGCTTGCTTGTCCAAACTACAGACTCCACCATTCCGAATTTGAAGAACTTAAGTTTTCCTCTATATGACTCAATGATATTGAAGAAATAAATAAAAACAAAAACAAAAACAAAACAACCCCCAAAAAAAACAAACAACGCACCCCCCCCCCCACGGNATTTGGGTTAGAAAGCTCAGAATTTGGAATTTACTGCCACCAACTGTGTTTCTCTTTCAGTCCTACAGAAACTAGTTCCTCATCATTTACACATTAAAGCTTAGATTCCAAAACAGGACTCTAGGAGAAAAAAAAATGTTAAACACTCTCTCTGGCTGTACAGTAAATTCACATGGTGTCAGTACACTTGATCCCCTAAGGAGTGCTTTAGTAGCAACCAGATAAATGCAGTCATACAGAGGTAACAAGCTGGAATTCTTACTCACTACATTCAGTACTGTTAAGGGTTAAGCCCCCTTCTGGTAGGAGCGGTCCTCCTGGCCCCTCCTAGTAGGCGCGGTCTGAAACCTGACGCCAGGTGCTCCTGGCCCCTGCTGGTGGGAGGTCCCTCCAGGTGCAAAGGTTAGCCCACTTCCACATCCTGTCTGCAACCCTGTAAAGGTGGAACGAACTTCCTGTTACCTCTCTGCCTTGCCTGAGGAGCAACACTCTCACTGTTACAGCTTAGCCACGTGGCCAGCTAACCTCCCAGCTAAACAGCTACCTTGGGTGATCCACCTCCATCCAGACAATCCATTGTCATCAATCTGGTTTTGTACATATATTTTGTATCTGTTTTCCTTCCCTTATACTTCTGTGAACTCCCTTACCTTAAATACCCTTTATTTATTGTTTAAAAAAAAACCTTTAACTTCCAAATTGGAGCAAGACTATTCTTTGGGTGTTTTCTGCCTAAAAATTTTTCATCCAAGGAGGAAGGTCAAGGGGAGACATTCTATATTTAATTTTGTTCTGTGGGCTTTGGGTCTCCAGGAAGCTCTAAACTGGAAGAGGTATTAGCAGAATCTGAGAGCCCAATTTCAGTCTTCTGTACTTCTACAAAATTTCTTTAATCTTAACCACTACCTGCAAACTCATACCCAAAAATGTTTACAGCGTACAGAGACTTACAGTGATGATACATAATAAAAAGCAAACAGATGCTAGACTTTGGCTGTGCTGAACTCAAGATCCTGCAATATGTGAGGGAATTTACCATTTCATAGGCAAGAGTTTCTTGTCTGCAAGCTCGATCCACAATAATTACTTCTTCTCTCCTCTCTAATGCCTTCTTCCTAATTCTGAAAAGCAGGAACACAGGACAAAATTTCATTCACTTCCATGCAGAATCTCTAAGTATGTTCTTAACACAAGCTACTACTGTGCAGCTTTCAAAGAGCAGGATTTCTGGCTACCTTAGTATGACTTAAAATACTCTTTTCTCTTAAATTCCATAAAAACTTTCAGCTTGTGTTTCTCTTATCCTTTGTGCAAATTAGAAGTCATTTGTGGTCAGTTCTATGCTCATGAGAAAAAAACCAGCAAAATGTTTTCTGAAAAGGCTTCTCTTAGAACAGTTTTCTACTCTTGAGGAAGCTGTTTCAACTATCCCTTCCACTTCAGAGAAATTCAGTTCATGTTTAAGCAAATAAGAAAGAAACCCACAAATATTCCCAAACCTGTAACATACACATGATTCTAAAAAAACCTTCAGTATCATTTGTAGAAGAAAGAGTATGGCAGTTGAAGTATCTCCTAAAATACATGTATTCAATTACTGCATGAACACCAAAGATTTTTTTACTTTCCACAACAAGCTGCTCATCCTCCAGAACTTCCTGAAGGTTTTCAGTAACAACCAAACTTAGCACTGATCACAACCTTAACACTTTTCTTTAAAATAGTACTACACCAATTGAAATTTAAGCACAGCAAAGACTTGAACTGGCCAAGTATGAGTCTGAAGTTGGCTAACTGAAGAAAATTTAACAGATACTGCTCAATCTCTGAAAAGCATCAGTATTAACAATGAATTCGAGAAAGAGTAGGTTCAGGTAAAGAGGTATCTGGCTAAAACTTCACTACTTACACTTCTGCTGCTACAGTGTGACTGTGGGTTACTAGAGGCAAGAGCCACAGATTTATTTCATGAGGCTTTGGAGAAATCTCCCACATATGATTATGAGAAGTCATCTACACACTCCAAATTTAGATGCTAGTTCAGGAATACCTAGGTCTAGAAATCCTAAGTTTTTCCAATGAAAAAGATTGGCACATTCTGCATATATTAATTTAAAAAATCCTAAAAAAATATTCAAGCAGAAGGCTCATCCCAATTATCCTACCATAAGTTGTTTCTGACCTTCAACTAATTCTGGACACTGCTTCAGAAAGTACACCATTACCTGAAGAGGGAATAACCCGCCAGCCATGCTTTTCCGCTTCTTTTCTATCTTACCCCATTATCAAGATATTCCATTGTCAGGACATACCGGAGAGTTAGCAGATTGCTATCTTCAGGAATAACATCTGGGTCCTTTTCCTTATCAGACGATATTAACATATCAATGCTAGAACAATAAAAAAAATCCAAAACTATTATACATTTTTCCATAGTCACTTCATAATGAAAATCACTTGACCTAGTGCTAAAAGGAACAAAGACAGAAAAAAGTGAATTTGTCCTGGGTTCAGCTAAGATAGGGTTAATTTTTCATGAGAAGCTGGGAGGGGCAAAGCCAAGACAGTCAGCTGAACCAGCCAAGGGATATTTGATACCATACCGATGTCATGCCCACTGTATAAGAGGACTAGCTGGGGCAAAGTGAGTGCTTTGAGCAGGCAGCTAGTGGGACAGGATTCTATCCGGCTGGGCCATAACAGGCCAGTATTGTGTTTTTTAACACTCACTACACATGCAATTTCATTAGCATTATTGTTATTTCTGTTATGTTTCCTCTCTTTGTACTGTTATATTAAACACTCATTACTTCAACTCACAGGGTTTTGCCATTTTCTTCTGAATTTTCCTTCCCAACCCACTTCAGGGGAGTAGTGTGCAAGTGGCTGCATGGGGCTTGACTGCTGACTGTACCTCAACCACAACTGTGTACGCCCTAATCAGGCAAAAGGGCAGCATGGTTGTTCAGAAGATGAGAGAGTCCTTGGAAGTTCTACATGGCTTTCATACAGGCTTTGTAAATTCAGCTTTACTTTGCATCCTGCCTAACCGAGTGCAGCAGCCCTGGGAGGTTTACCAAGCTTTGTTCAAAACGTGCGTGCAACACTTTTAGAAACTAAAAATTCCACCTGAGTTTTTCCAATCTTATCCACCTACTCTGATTTTCTTCTGATATATGGCAGAATAGATTCAACCAAAAGGAATCCTCAACCTCAAACTGTATGGTAAAGCTAACGCGCACCCTCAGGTACAAACTTGACCAATCCACCACATTTACATGAGCTGTTATTGTTGTATTAAGGCACTAATTTATGCCACATTTCTTCCAGTGGGAACAAAGTAACACTTCCATAAGCAACAGGTCCACTCTTCCCTGTATCCTTCTTTCCACCCACAGACCTCTTCATTTTCACTCTTCTTGTGTTTGCACAGAATCCAAAGTACAGTTGTTATGGTTTTAGTGTAAGAGTAAAAAAACTCCCCTCACTTCCACCCCCGCTTCTCCCATCTCCTCCTCCCATCTTACCAAGTGATAAGAAAGATGGAAAAAAAAAGTGGCAGAGAGGGTTCTCCTTAGTTGATTTGCATAGAATATTTTACTCCTCTACTACGAAAGTATCAGATTATCAAACAGAAAGAAAATATACCACCCGGATCCTGAAAAGAAGCAAAGATGCATCCACGCATTCAAGACCCAGAAAGCAAGATAGCAACTGAGAACCTCTTGTCCAGGATGGTAATGCCTTACAGTTGTAAAATGCTGTAAATTCATGATTGTGATAGCAGGGAGTGCTGACAAGTTTCAAGCCACTACAATAGTTAAACATAGTTTTTTGCTGTAGTGCTAATCACCACAGGATGTGGGAAGGAAAAGTGGGACTGCTTTTAGCTGCAATGATTTGGAGTCATCATGTAAACCCCAGGNAAAAAAAAAAAAAAAAAAAAAAAAGAGAAAGCTGTGGGATACCATATCTGCTCCCTTGCTGTATTTTTACAACATAAAGTTTCTCCATACCATTCCACAAACAGAGCAAATAATCCATATGAAGGCTTCAGAGCAGATGATTAACTACCTTTTTAGAAACATACAGAATAATGCTGACTCAACGACAGCAATAATTTTGTATTAATCACAAAATATTTATATTCAGCTTAAAAAACATGTAAGAAATATTTTTAAAACAAAGTATCATCCTCTCTGAATCAGACTTGATTGCTTTTGTCGCTCTACTATTTGCAGGCTATATAATAAAGATGGACCTTATATCACTGCCTAAGTCCATCTACAGTTTTGACTCCTAGCAAACTATTGTACAAACCCATAACTTTATGGGACAAATCAACCATTGGTGAAGTCCAGAAGAAAAAAACCAAATATGCAATGTACTATTTATTCACAATATAATTTATTATTTGATTGTTTTATTTTTCATTGCAATCTTAAGATGTTCCCTGTGTCAACAATAATAAGCTAGGTAATACTATCAATGCAGTAATGAATAAGCCTTTAGAGTGTATCTGCACAGGAATATATAGTAGTTAAGTCTGGAATCATCTAACTAGCAAAAGTCAGAGACAAAGCTTTGGTTGTGGGTATAAGGCCTGGTTCTGATGATCCAATAAAGTCACTGCATTGAGGAGATCTGGAACTTACTATTGTTTAGTTAGTTTCTTACCATCCAGCAGCACAGAGATTTTTATCCTTTCTGTCTTACAGATCTCATTCCAAACAGAAAAAAATGTTCAAGTTACTGAGGAAAGGAGATTGCTTCAGAAGCACTATTTTAAAACACACTACACAGAAATTAGTTACCTTAATGCCAGGGTTACCCAGTTCGTGCAGGGACCGCAGCAAGGATTTTGACACCAATGCGATGTGGTGTCACCAGTGAACCTTTATTGCAGCTAAGAGCAGTGCTTATATAGAAAGCCAGTACAACATGCATAATTCTTAAAGGTTATATAGCAGAATAGGGACTGTCCACACACCCTAGAAGCAAATATGTCTAACCAGCCCCCACCTTAGTCCCCTCACACAGATAACAACAGCTCCAAGTGCAGGGTGCTGCACTTTGGCCACAACAACCCCATGCAGAGATACAGGCTGGGGTCGGAGTGGCTGGAGAGCAGCCAGAGAGGGATCTGGGGGTGCTGATTGATACCCGCCTGAACATGAGCCAGCAGTGTGCCCAGGTGGCCAAGAGAGCCAATGGCATCCTGGCCTGCATCAGGAATGGTGTGGCCAGCAGGAGCAGGGAGGTCATTCTGCCCCTGTACTCTGCACTGGTTAGACCACACCTTGAGTACTGTGTTCAGTTCTGGGCCCCCCAGTTTAGAAGGGACATTGAGATGCTTGAGCGTGTCCAGAGAAGGGCAACGAGGCTGGTGAGAGGCCTCGAGCACAGCCCTACGAGGAGAGGCTGAGGGAGCTGGGATTGTTTAGCCTGGAGAAGAGGAGGCTCAGGGGTGACCTTATTGCTGTCTACAACTACCTGAGGGGTGGTTGTGGCCAGGGGGAGGTTGCTCTCTTCTCTCAGGTGGCCAGCGCCAGAACGAGAGGACACAGCCTCAGGCTGCACCGGGGGAAGTTTAGGCTTGAGGTGAGGAGAAAGTTCTTCACTGAGAGAGTCATTGGATACTGGAATGGGCTGCCCAGGGAGGTGGTGGAGTCGCCGTCCCTGGAGCTGTTCAAGGCAGGATTGGACGTGGCACTTGGTGCCATGGTCTAGCCTTGAGCTCTGTGGTAAAGGGTTGGACTTGATGATCTGTGAGGTCTCTTCCAACCTTGGTGATACTGTGATACTGTGATAACTTTGCAGCTTCTCTGCTAGCTTTCTCAAGGTTATTTTCCCTGCAGCTGCTCTCCTTATCTCTGTGTCCTAATGTGACCCTTCTTGCTGTCCTATTTCAGACCACTCAGCTCTGCCCAAACCCCAACACCTTAACATTAGAATCTCATTTGAGGAACTGGAGGCAGGGATAGTTACCTGAGTTAGTCTTGTATCAAGTGCACACTGAACCACTGCTGAGGAACAGTAATTTAATGAACACAAAGGAAGAGAACAGCACTTCAGAGAACATTAGCCTTTTAGATAGGACTGTTCATTAAGCATAGATTAGTTTATGAATAGCTCACCTAATGAAGTATAGCCCTGACAGGTAAAGCAACTCACAGCTGATCCTCCTGTGGAATTGGCCTTCTATAAGCATGACACAAGCACAAGGATCAGTGACCCCACTCACTGAAAAGCCAGCTCAAGACCTGATATTTTTAAGAAATTACCATGTATTTTGGGTTTTTTAATGTTATTTATTTGTTTTTTTACATTATTTGCAGGATATTAAAATCTTTATTATCTACTAATGTGAAGTTTCATCTGCATCACAGGTGATAGTTTTTCATTTTCCTTCTATACATAGGCACAATGCCAGAACTGACCAACAGTACTTGTTTCCTTCCCTACCATGCTGCAGACCAGTGATCTCTGGCTTTGGTATCTACACCATGCCCACTAACTGTCTGCCACAAAGAAAACAATTACATTAGAAAGTGTCTCCAAGTAGATACGATGTAAAATAGATGGTCTGCAAACTGCTTTCTCTTTTTACTTGGATGGACAGAAAAGTAGCCACTACAAGGAGAATGCACCACCAGATCTGCCACAAGTTCCACGGACAAGTTCAGATATTGCCAATTCTGACTGTAGGTAAAGTCAGAAACCCTCTATTTCTAAAGGAAAAGTACAGCACTTTTTTCGGTATTTTGTATCAGTCTAATAATTCATTACCATGTCACTGTAATCACAGGCAGGGAAGCCTTGAAAGGCTTTGCTGTACGGCCTTTTACACTGGCCACACTGTAGCTCCTCTGCTGCAATTACACTGCAGCCTGTGGAGTGACATCACTACTTCTACATCACTAGTATTTGGTAGGTGGTCCTGAAGAAATCAGGCTTTATGAATGGGAAATACAGGCTAAGCCCTCCAGAAATGAAGGCCATGTAGCCAGTGTCATACATCTAAGCACTTGTAGCACGACTTTGCTCTAAGCATATTTCATTACTACGCCCACAAGCACGGGTTGTCACTGTGTCCCCACACGAGAACGTTCTTTGCATGTAAGACAGACTCTGCACTTTGTTAGGGTAGGGGGAAAGCACTGGCCACACTATTTAATGGACACTGAGGTGAACTATAGGAGAGTGACATGAAACTATAGTTGACGGTCTGTGGCAGTTCAAGGGGTCCTAGGTCCCTTAACAAAATCATAGGGATGGAGGCCCATCCCAGGGGGATAGACCTGGTTGTCCCAGGATATTGTAATATTGTTATTCTATTCCATCTTCCAGTATCATGGCTTTAAAGGCAGCACCTGGTTGATACTCTTTCCCTTCTGCTCCCTGCCTCCTCTTCCTTCACTTCTTTGCTCTGGAACAGCGCACATCCCTTATCATCTCATGGTTCGTGAGGGTGATGGCTACTAGCTGGCAAGGAATTGTGAGCTGCATCATGCAGCCTGCTGAGGCCTTGTAGGCCCCAGCTTGGGGGGGCAGTTTCGGCCTACCCTCAGGCTGCCTGAGGGTGCAAGCAGTGGAAGATTCTAGAAGGCCTGTTTGGGCCCAATGGGTCTTGGTCTGAAGAATGTGGCCTAGTTTGTGAATGTACTTTTTCTACCTTGATTGTCTTTAGTATATTTGCTCTTGTAAATAGAATCTCTCTTTAAAAAATTTCCAGTCAATGCACAGTATCCTCATTCTTATTCCTGGAAAGGGGTAAGCATTTCTGTCCTCCTGTCCCAGGTAGCTTGTGGCCTCAAACTGGGACAGGGTCTGATCTGAAGAAAGTACGCGAAGTATTGTATGAAATTTATGTCCTCCAGAAAGCTATTTTATAGTATCTAGAAATAAAAAAAGCCAAAGGCAAGTCAGTGGAAATTTGAACATGGAAACAGATAATGAATGAAGCCTTTAATCACTGTGACTTTACTTTTCTGAGAATATTCTGGCAGAACAATGAGCTTTCTCAGTTTAGAAATTAGAAGATGATTTAGTATTTTCCCTGATACTTTTGTAGATAGCTGAGACAGTGCTTATACGAGTCTTTATATTGCATATATTTTAAGGGTAGTATTTTCATCACCTTTGAGACACTAATACTACAGGACACTAAATACTAATACTTTAAGATGCTAATGCTAGCTTAATACAGCTTTATAACACGTCCTTAGAGATATTTACAAGTACCTCTTCTAATAAAACAAGAAGGTGAATTAGAGCTGAAGTGGAATAAGGTACCTGCAAAGTCTCACCTCCCTTGACCTATGTAAAATCCACACTGATCTGAGTCTTAGCCTGCATGCAAACCATAAATCACTCAAATTGCAAAATATGAGTAACATGATCTAGCATCTCCTACATTCAAGCACTTTGATCACTCAAATTCCAACCATAAATTCCAAGGGAAACCTCTTTGTTCAGGTATCGCTATTTGGACAAAACTTAAAACTTTACCCTCCTGACACTTTGGTTACTTATGAGAACTAAAGATGGAATCTCCTATCTAAGGACACCATATATTTAAAATACATGTATTTAAAACCTGGTCATGCCCCATGCAGTCTCTGTAAGAACTGTCTGCATACAACCTGAGCAGTATGCAAAGGCTTCTTACTGAGCCTGTGACAGAATATTTTCCTGCATTTTGTAGGAATATATTACAGGAAGAAAATGAAAGAAAAAATAAAATCAACCACAACACACTGAGATGCACATAGAGTTAAAATAACATATTAGATCCTTTATTCTCACCACAAGACTCTACATTGACAAGAATATGTAAATATGTACTACATTACTATAAGAAAAAAATAAAAAACATAACTAGGGATGTTGAAAAATTTCAACCTCAATCTACAAAAGATTCTCTCCATCTATTACTGTTTTGAAAACAGAGTATCCACATCTTCACATCTCTCTTCTACCAAAGAAAACCTCAGCTTGATGGAAGCTACCTTACAAATAGCTCAGCCAGAAAAAAAAATGGTTTTGTATCCAGGATGTGTTCATTTCAGCACTGGAAAACTGCATTTACAACAATAATAAATGGGATGTCAAGGCAACACAGAACAGATCTTGGTAGAGTCCAAAGTTTTCATCTTTTCTCAAGGAATAAAATCAGAGCAGGCACGTGAAAGTGATCAGAGGTAGTGATTTGAGGTTGGCCCATGTTGAGAGACTCAAGAAGCTACATGACCATTTCATTTAAAAGCAAAAGCACATGAAGATTAAGAATTGGGATTTCCAGCCTGCACAGGGGAAAAGTCACACTAGGATGTGTAGGTTTATCTTCATTCTCCTGCAAAGCTAACAAGCAGCAGCCAGATGATATGTTCTCTCCCTCTCATAGACTGCCTGCCCTTCTTCTTCTTTCCGATATCTCTTGACTACACAGCATCACTTTCCAGAGTACACTCATCAGCAAAAGGACAGCAGTGCTCTGTAACACCAGCAAATATGGGCAAGAGATGAAATGCAGCTTCAGTAGATTGAAAAATGCAGAAGAGAAGAAAAAGCAAAAATAATTAATGAGAAAAAAAAAAATCATAGAAAAACTGCCTGGAACTCAAGTGAAAATAGACAGACTCTGGAAATGAGGCCACTGCAGAGAATAAGCCATAAGAGAAATCAGACTACATCTGCACTGGGAGAGTTTACAGAATAACAGAAAACCATCACACCAGAAAACATGAATTGTTTTTAGTATTAACATCAGCCTCTATTTTAACTAAGCCTAGTAATAGTACCAAAAAAAAAAAAAAAAATCATACTTACCATAATTATAGCAACTGAAATAAATGTTTTAGTTAAGCCAGCATCAGAAAAAGTGAGAATGCCAGGCATATTTATTTTCTGTTGAAAAGCCACCATATAATTCTCTAAGTATTGACTTCTTCCTGATAAAAAAAGGGTCCTAAATGTTGTAATGTTAAGAGTTTACTAAGCCATTCAGAAGTTACAACACTCACACATGCATTTTGGCTCAGACATTCAACCGTGCTCATGGGCTTCCTATTCCTATTCAGTTTCCTTGTGTTTTACTAAAGTAACAGTAACTTCCTCTCAGATTTGTAATTTAAGCAAACAGTAACTATAAAATTATCTTTGTCCACTTAATGACTTTATCTCTAGTAATGTTGCTAATGTTGCTGTTTTGCTGTGATGTTGTCCCTGTAACTTGAGGCATAACTCTGAAAAAGTCAGAAGGAGATGCTCATGACACACTTGCATTTTTTAATACACATCTTGTGCGGGGCACTGCAGGAAAAGCCATCAAGAAAAGCTCAAAATATACTGCAATTCTAGCTATATTTACCAGATTATGCCTTCTACATCACTTCTGTTCATTCAATTGAGGGCATGAAATAAGATCCATCTCGTATTTGAAATAGCTCAGAAATACTTCTGCACTTTTGAGGAAACAGTAACTGCAAGACAGAACTTGTATAAAACTATAGAAATTGCAACAAAACTACGGAATGTCTTCCCCACCAATAAACAGTCAACTGTGACATGTTACCTAAAGGTATTGCATTTTCTCTGCTTCCCTTTATTCTGTTCTCTTGAGACCCTACCTGGACTACTGTGTGCAGTTCTGGAGCCCCCAACACAGGAAGGACATGGAACTGTTTGAGTGAGTCCAGAGAGCCACGAAGATGATAAGAAGGCTGGAATAACCCTCCTGTGAGGACAAGCTGTGAGCTGGGGCTTTTCAGTCTGGAGAAGTGAAGGCTTTGAGGAGACCTTGTAGTAGCCTTCCCGTATCTGAAGGGGGCCTACAGGAGGGCTGGGGAGGGACTACTTAGAAGGTCTTGTAACGACAGGACATGGGGTAATGAATTTAAATTGGAAGAGGATAGATTTAAAATAGATGTTAGGAATAAATTCTCTACAATGAGAGTGGTGAAACACTGAACAAGTTGCCCAGGGAGGCTGTGGATGCTCCCTCCCTGGAGGTGCTCAATGCCAGGCTGGATGAGGCCTTGAGTGACCTGTTCTAGTGGGAGGTGTCCCTGCCTATGGCAGGTGGTTGGAACTAGATAATTTTTGAGGCCCACAATATGGGAAAAGGGATAGAAAACAGTGTAGAAATCTAGCTGCATCATTAACTGTATGAGTACTTACATAAAGCATCATCAATGAGATAAACACAAAGAAGGTGGGTTAAGCTTGAGAAGAATACTGTATTCAAAGATGAGAACACTGGAGACTCCAGCCAAGAATGTGACCCACAACTGACGCCAGGTGGATGAAAAGTAGAGAGACAAAGTAGTCAGACAAAGGAAGACTTAGAGCCTTCTTCAAAAAGACCCCAAAAGACAACCACCAAGTGACAATGAGCATGCGTGAAGAGGTGGGACATTACGGAAATACGTTGTTCCAGGAACTGACTGTATTAACTCCATCTATTCCCAGAACTAATCCTACTAACCCTACCTCTGTACCTTAACTACATGAAGGAGCACAAGGGCTTTGGAGGATGACCTCCCCTTGTCACCCAGTGCTGATTAAACATACCGTACAAGGTAACACTTTGCGTGAGGTTTTCCTTCCGTAAGTCACCCGTTCCAACCTAAACCACTCCATAATTCTGTGATTCTACAGGTGAGAGATTATTCTCACTATTTACTTGTCCTGAAAGCCTCCCAGCTTTACCTGCTGCTTCAACCCCTACCTGGTTCTTTTCTTGGTTACAGGTGCAGAACAAGTGATATTTTTTCATTCCCAGCCTTGGTTCCCCCTAGGCTGCTTGGGTAAACAATACCACCCACCCCTTGTAGAAAGAAGCTAGGTTCACTACTAGCCCCGACGGAAACAATTAACAGAGGATCAGCAGTTAATGGCTGTTGCCAGTCAGCAGAACTCATCCAAATGACGTTAAAATAAACAGGTGCCTTTCATTTTGCAGCTACGGTCTCCTAAAACCATACACGTGCACAGATACCTTTAGGATTACTTAACGAGTAATGTCGCTAAGTAGTTAAGTAACTTACTAAGGGCAGACTTGATTTTTCATGAAGTCAAGGCTGTAACAAACACTCCTGCCAGTGGAGCACCACTTTCTAGAAAAACGGTGTCTTCCATTTCTTATTTACTGCTTATTTACCAGGGAGATTAAAAAGCTATATAGTAAAGCCCCTGAAACGACTGTTCTTAAGTAAGTTTGCCGGTCAATCTCCCACCTCGCTAAAGGAACCGATGGCAGCGTGTGAACGTCAGCACTCTATACCCACGGCCTGGGGCCGCGTCCTCTGCGCCAGCACAGAGTGAGGCCGAAAGCTGCCCGTTGGGATGGGGACCAAAAATCCCCGCGGCTTCAGCCCTCCTTCAGGCTGAGCAACGTCGGGCGGGCACCGGCCTGCACACCGCCACGCGGCCCCGGGCCCTCGCTGTCGGCGGGAGCCCCACCACGTCCGCCCGCCCGCCCGCCCGCCGGTCCCGCGGCCACCTGCACACAGCCCGAAGCTCAGCCGCCGTGTCCGCCGCACAGCCTAGCTCCTTCGCTACGGCTGCATCCGTCTCGGCAGCCGTCTCCGCCGCCAGCGAGAGGTCGGGCGGCTCCAGCTGCTGCCGCCAGCAGTGGCCGAAAGCGCCCACTTGGAAGACGCGAGTGTACAGCTCCGCCGCCTCGTAGTCAGGCGCAGCTGTCCCCATCTCGGTCGCCGCCATGGTCTCCAGACCGGCTGGGGCCTACAGGCACCGCTACGACCGAGAGCGGCCACCAGGGAAAAACGTCACGATCTCCTTAAGCTCCGCGGGCCTGTAGGCGGGCTCGGGGACCGGCGGCGCCTTTCTGTGCGCGGTGTCTGGAAGCGAACATCCGGTCTGCAAGGAGGCTGCCAAGGACAGATCCGGCTGCTCGTCGCGGGTCGCGGCGTTGCCAGTATCTGCTGGGTGATGAGAGGGGGAGGAATGGCAGGAGAGCCGCCAGTACCGCCGAAGTGACCGGCGCCTGTCGGCGGTGAAGAGGGAGCCCTGCTAGCCTGTGTCGGGCCTCCGAGCCCGCGGCGCGGCTTGCCTGGTAGGAGGGCAAGTCACAGGGAGAGAAGGTGGCTACAGAGCTTCGCCTGCTGGCAAGAGCCTAGCAGTGTTCATTAAAAAATCCTTTAAAAACACCTCAAAACCTCATATTATTAAAAAATACGCTTTGGCCCCGTTCTTAGAGCGGTACAAAAAGTGTTTCATTGTACGTTATTGAAAAAATTGCATTTTCTCCTACCAAAGTGAAAATTTAGTGCTTTTCCAGTCTTTTTTCTTGTGTTGTTAGGGTGTTTAATAATACAGTGAGCAAGGTTCCTGAGATGCATAACAATTCATTTGCACTGCTTATGCCACGACTTCAACAAATGTATCTGTTGAACTCCACCTTTCTTCCTAGCTATGTAGAATTAAGGATGTATTCTGCTTGATCTTGGAGAGATTTCTTAGGGAGCATACAAACAATGCCACAGTGTACACTTGCAGAATATTAAGGAATCATGGAACTGTTGAAGAAGACCTCTAAGACCATCAAGTCCAGCTGTAAACCTAAGATCACCATGCCCAGTAAACCATGGCCCAAAGTGCTATGTCTGCCTTCTTAACACCTCCTGAGATGATGACTCCACCTCCTTGGGCAGCCTATTCTTTGCTCCATCTAAACCTCCACTGGCACAACTCCTGGCCATTTCCTCTGTTGTTATTTCTAGTCACCTGGGACAAGAGACCAACACCCACCTCACTCACTGTCCTTCAAGATAGCTATAGTGAGGTATAACGTCTCCTCTCATTCTTCTTTAGACTGAGCAATATCAGTTCCCGCAGCCAGGCCCCGAAAACTTGTTCTTCCAACCCTTCACTAGCTTCATTGCCCTTCTATGGACATGCTCTAGCACGACAGTGTCTAGATGCAAGGCACTCTAAACTGAGCATAGTATTAGAGCTGCTGCCTCAGCATTGCCAAGCAGAAGGGCACAATCACTTCCCTACTTCTTCCAGTCGTGCTATTACTGATATTGGCCAGGATGCTGTTGGCCTTCTTGGCCACCTGAGCACACTGCTGGCTCACGTTCAGATGGTTGTCAACCAACACTCCGGGTCATTTTCTGCTGAGCAGCTTTCCAGGCACTCTCCCACAAGCCTATAGCATTGCTTTGGTGTTAAAGTATCTGGGAATGCCCCACTGGAGTAGTGGGACAAAGCTGCCATAAGCACAACTTGTTATTAAGAAAGAGGCAGTAGTATTTAGCTAACCTGATATACCTGTTGCGTGTACCAGTTCAACCACAGCCTTCTCAATTGCTTCATGCAAAAATATCCTCTTACTTCTTCAAATATGAAGACAGTTCTCAAAAAGAAGGTGTGTTTGGAGTTGGTTTGTTGGAGCAGAGGGTAAAAGTTAGAAAAAGGTCACGATACTGGAGTACATCTTTGCATACTGCATGGAAGGGGTAGGATGTCTAGAGTCATGACATTTTCACAAAGGAGTTAATGGTTGGGGGGTGTAAGAGTGCAATAGCACAGCTTGATGATACAAGAACATATTTTGCTTTGTGTAGCAATAATCACATGGTGTAAAGACCTTATACCACATGCAGCTATATTTAGGCTTGATCTGCATTACAGTGCTGAATTCATTAGTACTCACTCACCTCTGCCTCTTAATCGCAGGCTTTATTCAGCATAATGGAAGTTTTGCTAAGCTTCTGCCCTTTTTTTCCTGTATTTATTGACAGTCTGTGTTTCCATCTTCAGCTACACCCACTGCTTTCTTCATTCATCACCTTTGCACTCCGTGACACACCCTAGCTCTGGAAGAACCTATTGATCAAGGGCTATTGTCCTCACATCCTGTTGTATCCTCCCTGAATCCTACTAGTTGTTCCATGATGAATCCTCCTTCTGATTTCCAAAACCATGCCTGCCTTTTTACATGTTTGTTGTTGTCTCCTGTGATCTGTTGATGTTATAAGCCTACCTTTCCCCTTTGTGTACTTGGAACATTAACTGGAAAATATTCCATCACATATCTGATGTAGTCACGTCTAGGGTGGAAGTGGAAGGACTAATGTGGACCTAAGTGCAGTGTTGACAGAAACATTGGGGAGCAATTTTGGGTAAGAGTATTAGGATTAAACCTTTTTTTTTCAGGGTGTTTTAGTGTTCATAGAAACTAAATAAGACAATGCTTTCAAAAACCTTTCTAGGAATAGCAAACAGGCCAAACTATGTCAAGTCAGTAGGCTGTTTTATTTTGTTGTTTTGTTGGTTTTTTTTTATAGAACCACGTGAAACAGCATCACAGAATTTCCCAGCACAAGGGCATTCACAGTGCTATCACAGAATGCACATTTGGGAAGGGGCTAGAAACTCCTGTGCTGTACCTGTTAATGTTTCTTTGAATAACCCCCTCAGGTTGTCCAGTTAGATACAGGAATTTGTTGTGCTGGCTCTCTTTTTTCTCCCAGTTGTTCTGGAGTTGTTCTGCTTTTTAATTAAAAAAAACCCAACAATGTAAAGTACATAAACTTTAAGCAGGAAAAGTGATTAAGTAGAAGATCAAGGAGCAGCTAAGTCAAAAATACCAGAGGTGGTGATTTTTAACCATGAATGGATAATATGTTATCTATTTCATTTCCAAACTTCAATACTAAGAAGTCATATACTTACAAAGCAACTCTGCTCAATCCAAATCCTCTTAAGAACAAAGAGCTATTTATTTTTATAGCTTGGAATTAATCTACTCTTTATATACTACGGACAAGGCACATGGGCATTTCAAAGCTTCCAAGAAGTAGTTAGTTTTCTATATTGGAAAGACTTTAATAATTCAACATTAAAACAATAAGGGATGTATGAAAAACTCAAGTTCTGTGAACCAAGCAGGTATTGAGATGAATTCTCTAAGGCAGGAAGTGCTGAAATCCAAATAGCATTGAAAGACCATGGGAGTAAGTAAAAAGAGAAATAAAGGTAGCGCAGACTACTATTGGAAAACAAGCGAATGAAAGCACTCTGTAAGAGGAACAGAGAGAATTTATAGTTAATGTGCTACTGAAGTACTATATACTGTAGTACTGTGGTATCCTGTGAGCTTAGGAAACTGGTTTTCAGAGATTGTGCATGCACAACTCCAGCTACAGTCAGTATAAACTGTGGATACATGACCATTCTGAAAAGCCGGTTTTAAACGGCCCAGGAAGTTTAAGGCAGAGACATTAATTAAGCAGTGCAGTTCCAGGCTAGTCTTTCACCACAAGAAGCACCCTTCATTCCTCTCCTGAATCACGCCGGCTCAGAAATACATAAATATTCATCAGGCTAATCACATTCTGTGGCAGTATTGAATAATACTTACTTTAGCAGACATAGTCTTAATGTCTCTTAATGACAGGCACTATAATGACATGGTAATGCTTATGAAAAGGTAGTTCTGTGGCTTAATCATAAATGCAGATTTTATGCTGCTCTCAGCTCTGGCTCACATCATTACACTTAGAAAAGTAATTTAAAGTACCCTGGGCTTCCACTGCCACCCCCAAAAATCACCATGATCATCACTTAGGCTCCAACGGAAGTCTCATAATGTTACAAAATCAGTATTAGTTTGAAAAAAAACTTTCCAAAGTCAGTGTTAAGTATGATATGTATTCAATATTTGAGAATCATCTCCATCCTTGTTCATTAGCTCAGTCTTATGCTCTGTGGTGCCTTTGTACCTTGGACAATAAGGAACATTGCTACTGGGTTTTAAGTGCTGACTGCCTCAGCACAGCAATTAACAGAGATACAAAAGGGTTGCAGGGCTGTAATTACAGGAGGTGGGGCTTCAACAGCTGTCAGTTTTTCTTTGCTGTGCCCTGTACTTCAGGGCTTTGTTCTGAGGATGCAGCTGTCCTCTGGACAGCAGCACCCAAAGCATTGATCAAACCCAGTTCAAAGTACTCCCCCAGTCCTTTTGGAGGAGCATTTTTTAATTTTGCCACAACTAAATCATAGCATTTATAGGATGATCTCACACAGGGCTGCATTGGTCCAGCCAGCCTGGTGCTTACCAACAGTGGTAATAGTGAATGGAAAAAGCTAGCAATGTCTTGTCCATCATTGCTTCCAAAATTGCCATGCCAAATGAACTGTGGTCTGGGAGCGTGACAGCCTTGGCATCCAAGACTTTCAAGGGCAGCCACTAGCATCTTTCACTATTACACGTGAACAGAAATGATCCATTTCTAAAACGCAGGTATAGATGGGATAAAAAGTAGCTTAGATTACTTTTACAATAAGGTAAAATACTCTCACATTCATAAAGACTCTGCATTGATCTTCAAGTCAAACAGACCTCATCAAAAACTGAAAGCTGTGTCACTAATTTTTTTTTCCCCAAAGAAATGAAACTGAATTTTGCATTGCTGCCCAAAAGTCAGAGCAATTCCTAAGGATAGCATGTTGTTTTGCCAGGGTACAGCACATTAAAATTATCACCCAAGGCACAAAAAAACAAATAAAAAAGCATTTGGAAAGAGGAAAAATCTTGTAGCTGGTAATTTCTGAACTACTACATGGGTGAATGTCTCTCACAGAGTGGGAGGCTGTTTTCATATAATAGAATCATAGAATAACCATTTTGTGGCTGGAAGTGACCTCCAAAGGTCATCTAGTCCAACCCCCAAATAAATGTTGACCAGTCAGAATGATTTCCCTGAGGGGTTTCCATCTATGTCTAATGCTTGATCTTGCTTGCCATTAAAAAAAAAAAAAAAAAAAAAGGAAGAAAGAGATAAACATAAGAGAAAGCTGATGACAGAGATGCATACAGTCCAAGCCAGGCCAAATGGAGATCTCATTCTTAATCCTTAAATATAGCTGACACAAATAATTCTGGTGTTTACAGCTGGATTTGAGTATATTACTGGAATAAGCAACAAAGTCAGATGGAAAGCAGCAGTAAATGTCACAGCGCAGACACCAGCTACATCTGTGGATTATGTCCCATGTTATTTTCAGTCATAAGCAAGCACAGCCATAATAAAACTTTGCCAGGAGCTCAAGATGCTTCAGTTATACCAAATTTTTGCTCATCAACAATTGCCCAGCATTCGTATTTAATAGTTGGTTAGTACAGTGGAGCACTTAACACAGAATTATACAATCACAGAATGGCAGGGGTTGAAAGTGACCTCTGAAGATCATCTAGTCCAACCTTCTGCTGTAGCAGGATCAGGTGGATGCAAAAGAAGGATGCTGTTTTCACTTGCAGCGTCTTTGAAAATTCATCATAAATATAATTCTTGGATTTGAGCATTCACTAGACCATGCTTGCTTTTTTGTTATGAGCTGGAAAAGAACACTTCAGGAAATCACTTTTGGACTTGAAACTCCACTGGTGAAATTTCCAGCTAGAAAAGAAAACATGTCTGTGGTGTTCATAGGACAAGGAATTCTAGTCATTTTGGGGTTGCTGTTGCATATTACCTACATACCACAGAACCTTCTGGGGCCTGGGTGTCAAACCCAGAGGCACTATTTTTTTTTCATTTTGTGAAAGTTGAGGTTTTGTGAACTAATGGAGTTTTCAGTTTTAATTATGAAGCAGTAAGCAATGGATAAAGAAGTTTAGACAGCAGAAGAGGATGTTACAGCAATTACTTCTTGTGTTAAGGGGATAATACAGGGACAACTACAATTTAAGAATTGTAACATGAAGATGTAGGATATGTTGAAGTCTTGATCCTCATTGATGGGGTCTCTTTTCAATGCTGACACTAGTTTTTGGTCATATATATTAATCTGTCAGGAAAATTTTGCCAAGGTTTTTCAATCCAAGGTGCAAAAGCTGTTTATCTCAGGTAGAGTGGTGGAATGGGGGTTATTGAAAAATACTTTATACATAGAATCATAGGAAGGCTTAGATTGGAAGGGATTTCAGAGATCATCTACTCCAACCTGCCTGCTGTGGGCAGGCATGCCTCTCCACTAGGTCCTGAACGCTCTCTGGGAGGAGGCATCCACAACCTCCCAGTGTAGCTTATTCCTGTCTCACCACCCTCATACTGAAGAACTTCTTCCTAAGCCTATACCTAGTAGACACACCTTTGACAAGTCCCTCTGTAGCCTTTCTGTAAGATCCTTTCAGGTATTTGAAGGCAGCTCTAAGGTCTCTCTGGAGTCTTCTCTAGGTTGAACAACCTCAGCTCCCTCAGTCTGTTCTCATAGCAGAGGTGTTCCAGCCCTTGAGTCATCGCTGTGCCCTCCTCTGGACTCTCTCCAGCAGCAATGTGTCCTTCTTATGATAGGGACACCAGAATTGGACACAGTATTCAAGGTGAGATCTCACAAGGGCACAGTAAAAGGGAAGAATCACCTGTCGTGACCTGCTGGCCATACTTCTCTTGATGCAGCCTAGGATATAATTTGTTTTCTGGGCTCCATGAGTGCACTGCTGGCTGATGTTGAGCCTGTTGTCAGTCAATACATCTGAGTCTCCTTCTTTAGTGCCAGCCTCCACCCACTGTGCACCCAGCCTATATTTGTACCTGGGACTGGCCTGACCCAGATACAGGACCTTGCACTTTGACTTGTTGAACCTCCTGCAGTTGGCACTGGCCCACTTTGCAACACTGTGAGGATCCTTATGGATGACACCCCTTCCCGCAAATGAGTCCACCACACAGCCTGGTGTCATTGGCAAACTTGCTGAAGGTGCACTTGATACCACTGTCCATATTGCCAACAAAGATGTTAAACAGCACTGGACTCAGTGCAGATCCCTGAGGAAGTGCACTTGTCACTGGTGTCCACCTGGACTTTGAGCCGTGGATCACAAATCTTTGAATCTGTACATCTAGCCAGGATGTATCTGTACATCTAGCCAGAGTGTGATGGCCCTTATGCATAGGCTGGTTCATCCATCAGTGATTCTGTGAAATTATGTCATGAAAGTGTGTCACATTTCAGCTGCAGCGTAAGTTTGGTTCTTAACGTTATAAACTATATACTAGATCATCTGAAGTTTTTTTCTTAGTTACAGCCACAAAAATATTTTCAAAGACACTCAAGAAATGTACCAGTTTAAATCTTCTTTCCAGAAAATTTTACCTGTCTCAATGACAGTCAGCAAGACCTGAGTTTCTAAGGCCAATCTACAGGTTTACTATGGTTCTGAAACTTTTTGCCTGTCTAGCTATGTCACATATCTAACAAAAGACTGAAAAGATTTTACAGGTACTGATTAAATAGCACAGAAAAGGCTTAGATTTACAGGCATAGGTAGTGCAACAGTAGAGTTACTTACCACTTTGCCAGTGTAAAGTGTCACTGGGATTGTACTAAGACCTAAGAAACTGCAACATTTTTCCAGGCACCTTTTCTAGTTAGAGCATGCAAAGATTTTATGAGACACCAGCAGGACTGTAGCTGAGCTTCTGCAAGGTGTCTCATCTCATCCACCAACTCCCTTTGGTTGAAAAGTCAGTAACAAATCCTTCATTTGCATGATGTGCAACTGTTTCCTCCATTTCAGAATTTTACTTGAAGGAATTTTTTTAACTTGAAGAAAATTTTCCTATGAAGGAAACCTTGTCATACAACACTATAATTCATTGTTCAAAATTTTTATTTCCATTGTACAGACTTGGAGGGAATACTCTACTTCTCTGGTAAAAAAATGTCTTGTTTTTCCCTAAGTATCTTCCAAAGAAAAGCCAAATGCGTGTGACACCAGGGTAAATTTAACTGACTTGGAAATACGCAAGACCATGTCTATCTAAAAAGCCTTTATGAATGGATGTGGCTTAAAACAAGTGGTACAAGTGGTCCTGAATAGAGACTGGCTTGAAAACAGAGAAGAGTGTTTGTCACCTGCCTTTTTAAATGAGAAGAGGATGGGATACATGTTCACCACTTCAGAAGGTTTGTAACATCATAGATTTGTTATTCTTTTATGATCAAGAGATAGACATAGCCTATAGACTACATTGTGGTTATTGTTTTCCTGTCGAATCTGTCTATAGAAGTGGTTGTTGATATTTTAGGGTATGTTCTTAATCTGAAAGATAACCAACTACTGTTTCTTTGTTTTAAAATTATTTTGGTTTCCCCAAGAGACTTAGTCATAAAGCAAGAACTTAATTTTTCCATGTACAAGTAACACAGGAGTGAGGAAAGAGGGCAGTATTAAGATGGCTGCAGTTGTTTGGTTGAGTAGTCAGTTATGACATTGTGTTCTGCCTAGGGTTCCAGAGGTGATGTCCTACTGAAGAATCCCTCACTATTCCAGCCCTATTCCAGCGTGACGATGACCATTCTTGACAGCACCTCAGGGTCTTGTCCCCATCTTACCCTTCGTACCATCTCCACAGGTCACCCCTAACAACAATTTATCTGCTTCTTTAAGAGCTTTTTATTAAATCAAGTGATGATACAGCCTCTTTGTTGCCATATCTTGAGAAAATAAGTAATTATTTACCTTTGCTGGGGTGAGCACCACGTATTCTCCATGTACATTCACCCTCATACCACCAGCTAGCAGTGAACAGACTATTTACTAGGCAGCCTTTTCGTCACAAGTGCCTACATCTGTAAAGAAACAAAACAAAACCCCGAAACAAAACAACAAACAAAAAACCCGAGTGTTTTGAGGAATTCTCATTTTGCTTTGCAGAGGAGTGGTTTTGATTCCTACTCTCTGCCTAGTGGTTTCTTACAGCAAAATTGTTTCTGAAGTGGATAAATGCTGTATTTTCCTACCACAAGTGTCATCCATTGAGACATCTTGAGCGAGGAGACTATGAAGTAACATAGAATTGTTTATATAACAAAGCTGACTGGAAAAATTGTGCTTCAGATGAGTTCGCATGATGAGTTAGATGACTTTGTGTATAGTTAAGATTCAGTAAACTCCACTGAGGTTCTCAGTCTCTCTAGTTACATCAGTGGCAGGCTTCTTGGCTATCAGTCTGAGAACAAGTCAATTTTTCTGTGCATAAATAACTTTAGATCCTGAATGGCCATCAAAAGAAAGGTGTAGGCCTCTTAGGCTGGTGTTGTCAGTCTCTGTGCCTTATATCCAGACCTGTAAGTCTGATTTGAGTAGCAAAATTAGTAGTTTGTGAAAGGATATGAAGCATTAAAACATGTGCTGTTTTAGAAGAACCTTCTTCAGTTAAGCTGTGGAATTTCCTGCACAAAAAATACTGTGGATACTGAAGGTTTATACTGATTAAAGAGAAGTCCAGATAAATTGATGGAAGTGTAATCCGGTGAGTATTCTTATATACATGCTCAAGAAACTCTTGAGCTGCAAAATTATGAAACCAATGAAAGAACTATATATATTTGCCATCTTCTCGTGTTCTTTGCAAGCTTCTGTCTTTTAACAGCAGCAGAGCCACAATACAAGGCTAGATGGAAGCTGTGGCCATTTTTGTGTTCATATGGCATGCAGCTCACTGCTGTTTTATTTTTCAAGAGAAAAAAAATGCATAAAAGTCTAACCCTTGTCAAAAATGTTCCATCATCATTAGTACTCCCCAGGTCAGACTGCAAGGATTCATTTGTCTATAAATCTTTTCAAGAGATGTTTCCTGGAGACAGTTTACAGGGTGGAAATAGCAGAAGGATATTTTGTATGGGTTTTTGGAAATTTATTTTTGACACTAACTGATTTGTCTATTGGGAAAATCTAACAATAATTTATTCTGTTGATACAATTTAAACTTTGATGAAGTTTTCCATGCTGTGTAGCATCCAAAACTCTAACATGGAGACAAGTTACCTTTAAGCAGTGCTGGTCCCCAAGTGAACCTCATGACGTTTAACAAGGCCAAGTGTAAGGTCCTGCACCTGGGTCGGTGTAATCCCAGGCACAGATACAGGCTGGGTGATGAATGGCTGGAGAGCAGCCCTGAGGAAAAGGACCTGGGGGTCTGGGTCGACGAGAAGCTCAACATGAGCTGGCAGTGTGCACATGCAGCCCAGACAGCAACCCTGTGCTGGGCTGCATCAAGAGAAGTGTAGCCAGCAGGGCAAGGGAGGGGATTCTCCCCCTTTACTCTGCTCTCCTCAGACCCCACCTGGAGTACTGTGTGCAGTTCTGGAGCCCCCAACACAAGAAGGACATGGAAC
>WAAF01010461.1:1499-15133 GCA_013400475.1 Tricholaema leucomelas | reverse complement strand
CCTTCAGTTTTGTGCTCCCCAGTTGAGGAGGGACAGGGATCTGCTGGAGAGGGTCCAGTGGAGGGCTAGGAGGATGCTGAGGGGCCTGGAGGGCTTCCTTATGAGGAGAGGCTGAGGGCCCTGGGGCTGCTTAGTCTGGAGAAGAGAAGACTGAGAGGGGATTTGGTCAATGTTTATGAGTATCTGAGGGCTGCAGGAGAGGGGGGACAGGCTCTGCTCACTGCTGCCTGGGACAGGACAAGGAGCAATGGATGGAAGCTGCAGCACAGGAGGTTCTGCCTCAACACAAGGGGGAACTTCTTGACTGGAAGGGTCCCAGAGCCCTGGCACAGGCTGCCCAGAGAGGCTGTGGAGTCTCCTTCTCTGGAGCCTTTCCAGGCCTGTCTGGATGTGTGTCTGTGTGACCTGTGTTAGATAGGATTGTCCTGCTCTGGCAGGGGGGTTGGACTCAATGATCTCCTTGGGTCCCTTCCAACCCCTAACATCCTGGGATCCTGACAGACTGGAAGAGAGGCCATTTGGACAGTGAGAGGGGGAGGTCCTGACACGGGTTTGCCTTGAGCAGAGCAGTTGCAGCTCCTCCAGCCAGCAGCCCAACCCACACACACTGTAGTGCACTCCACAGGCTGCTTTGGGGACGTTTTCAGGGTTTTGGAGGCTGCTCATAGAGTCACAACGGGTCAGGGGCTGGAAGGGACCTTCACAGCTCGTCCAGTCCAACCCCCTGCCAGAGCAGGATCACCTATACCAGATCCCACAGGAATACATCCAGGCAGGTTCTGAACATCTCCAGAGTATTCCTGTATCCTCCTTCAGATACTGCAATCACAGAACCTTAGAGGTTGGAAGGGACCTCCAGAGATCCAGTCCAACCCCCCCCTGCCAAGCAGCATCACTCAGGGTAGTTCACACAGGAATGCATCCAGGTGGGTTTGGAAAGTCTCCAGAGATGGAGACTGCACAACCTCTCTGGGCAGCCTGCCCCAGGGCTCTGTCACCCTCACATCAAAGAAGTTTCTCCTCATGTTGAGGTGAAACCTTCTCCGTTCCAGTATCCACTGATCCTTGCCTTAATGCTGCTGACCACTGAAAAGAGCCTGGCCCAGACTCTTGCCCCTCACCCCTCAGATATTTGTACGCATTGATGGGATCTCCTCTCAGCCTTCCCTTCAGACCAAAGAGCCCCAGGGCTCAGTCTCTCTCCATAGGAGAGATGCTCAAGTCCCCAGATGACCTCGTGGACTCTCTCCAGCAGGTCCCTGTCTCTCTTGAACCCGGTGGGGAGCCCAAAACTGGACACAGTATTCCAGGTGTGGTGTCACCAGGACAGAGCAGAGGGGCAGCAGAGCCTCCCCAGCCCTGCTGCCACACTTCTCTTGCTGCCCCCCAGGCTGCCCTTGGCTCTCTTGGCCCCAGGGGCACGTTGCTGGCCCCTGCAGAACTTGCTGCCCACCAGCACTCCACGGAGCTGCTCTCCAGCAGGGCAGCCCCAACCTGCACTGCTGCCTGCTGTTGTTCCTCCCCAGAGGCAGGACTCAGCCCTTGTCCTTATTGAGCTTCATGAGGTTTGCCTCCCCCCTGCTCTCAGCCTGTCCAGATCCGGTTGGGTGGCAGCACAGCCTCAGGTGTCAGCCACCCCTCCCCAGTTCCGTGTCATCAGGGAACTCGCTGAGGGTGCACTCAATGCCCTCAGCAAGGTCTTTGATAAAGATATTGAACAAAGGTCACAATAAAGCTCCCTCAGAGCCTTCTCTACTCCAAACTGAACGACCCCAACTCTCTCAGCCTGTCCCCATAGGAGAGGACCTCCAGCCCCCTGCTCATCCCCTGGCACAGTGCCTACTGACAGAGGCAATGGTAGGACTGTTAGCATCAGAGGTTCTACAGCAATCTTTATTTGGAAGTTGGAGCAGCAACCTTTAATGGACCAGAACTTAAAAGAAACCTTCCCAAAACATCCAGACAGCAAAACAAAAGAGACAATTTGCCAAAGGTGAAGCAGCAGGGCTGGAAAAAAGCTCTGCCCAGGCTGCCTTCAGGGCAGCTCTCTCAGAAGCCAGCTGAGCGCTGCAGTTGCATGGAAGCAAGAACAGGCAAGCAGAAGCAAAGCAACCGAGGGATCAGTGAGCAAATGCTCATCCTCTGCCTGAAAGCAGCATCTACAGCTTCTTGCTGTCATCATTGGGGCAGAGCTCTTAACTGCACATCTCCACCACCTCGGTGCAGTCACTGCTTACAAACGTTCCTTAACCTTTGGTTCTGAGCCAACTCAGGCTGAAGTGGTTCAAATGTTTTTTGGTTTGCTAACTTTTGAGCTTCCCAGCAGGGGTGGCTAACTCCTGCAGAACAAATTTCAGCCCACTGGCAACAGCAGGCTCTAAGCTGTCCCTTGCAGCTACCTCAGGAGCAGTACTCATGCCAAGAGGCACTGCAGGCAGTGGCTCCAGAGGCAGTCACACACTGTTGCCATTAAAAGCCTCCAGACTGACTGTGAGAAGCCCCAGCTGTAATCAGAGCTCCTCACTTCAGAATCCCCATCCCTGTGGGCACAGCTGCAAGGTAGGAGAGCAGCTGATGCCTTCTGAATGATTCTGTGACAAACAGACTATTCTGGTTTTGGTAGTGGACATGCAAGGGACTCTTGTCCACCTCCAGCAGAAAGGATGCTCTGCAGCAAGAGCGTGGAAAGGGCAGGCAGTGCCATGTGTGTGCCAAAACAGTGCTGGTGCAGAACACTGAGTTGTGATTTAAGGCAAAATAACCTCTAGTAAACAACTCCCAAGAGCCACCAGAAACAATATCGTGGGGAATCTGAGAGGCTCAGTCAGCATCACAAAACAGAAAAGCATTTTAACTGAAGAACCAGAGAGTGTCAAAGGGAAGGAGAGAGGGAGAGCATTCCTGGTTTGGGACTAATGAGTATTATTCAGTAGGGTTTGTAGGAACAGTTTGCAGAACACTACAAGAAGTTTGGTTTTGCAGCCTCTTCCTTGGGCTAGGCCTGCAGAAGCAAAATCAGAAGATGCAGATGTCTGTAGTCCAAAGTGCAGTTGAAACTTCACTCCCTTGAGGACTTGAAAGTAGGAAGCAGCACTGCTCATGTCAAGCTACAGAGACAAAACAGAAAGGAGTTAGCAGGTGAGTGCCAGGGAGTGCAGAAAGCATTCCAAGCCAGCAGCACTTCACTTCTCTGGGCCCACACTTCAGGGCTGTGGGCAACCTGATCTAGCTGAGGATGCCACTGCAGGAGGGGGTGTGACTGGATGAGCTTTGGAGATCCCTTCCAACCCAGACCACTCTATGATTCTCAGCTTTCAATTACCAAGGCACAGCAGCAACTTCCCTTCCAGAACAGGAGGGTCTACAAAAAGAAAGCAGCAGAGCCAGGGGCTGCTAACAGCCAGCCCAAAGAACAGGCTGGTTGAGCTGGCAAGGGCAAAATGCAGGCTCAGCCTAGTCCAGGTATTACTAAAAGCTCAGAGCAACTTTAGTTACACTGAGGGACACGAGGCCTTCAGACAGGACCTGTAAGGGCAGCAGAGAACTCCTCCAAAGCTGCCTTCACTCAATGAATCCTTTATGCCATAAACCATTCCCACACATTCCTTTGGCTCAGTCACTCCAATCTGCCTGAAGGCCTTTGAAGGTAGCCACACTCTGAGTAGGGAGCTGGGCCTCCAGAGGCTCCTTCTCTGATTTCTTCCTCTTCTTTCAGTTGGAGAAAGAACTAAGAGGGAGGGCTTGTGCTGGTGAGGCCTTGTTTAAACTTAGGGCTGCAGGGCTGGGCTAGGCTGGAGATCTGCAGTGATTGTCTGTCAGGCTGGAGGGCAGAGGCAGGAGGCACCCATGGGCCTGAGGAATCATACTCATAGAATCAATCAGGTTGGAAGAGAGCTCCAAGCTCATCCACTTCAACCTAGCACCCAACCCTGGCCAATCAACCAGACCATGGCACTAAGTGCCCCAGCCAGGCTTGGCTTCAACACGTGTCCAGAGAAGGGCAACGAGGCTGGGGAGAGGCCTGGAGCACAGCCCTACGAGGAGAGGCTGAGGGAGCTGGGATTGGTTAGCCTGGAGAAGAGGAGGCTCAGGGCAGACCTCATTGCTGTCTGCAGCTACCTGAGGGGTGGTTGTAGCCAGGAGGAGGTTGCTCTCTTCTCTCAGGCAGCCAGCACCAGAACAAGAGGACACAGCCTCAAGCTGTGCCAGGGGAAACTTAGGCTCGAGGTGAGGAGAAAGTTCTTCACTGAGAGAGTCATTGGCTAATGGAATGGGCTGCCCAGGGAGGTGGTGGNTGTGTCCCATTTTTCTGTCCCTGGCTGCCTGGCAGCAGAGCCCAACCCCACCTGGCTACAGCCTCCCTTCAGGTGGTTGCAGAGAGCAATGAGCTCTGCCCTGAGCCTCCTCTGCTGCAGGCTGCACACCCCCAGCTCCCTCAGCCTCTCCTCACAGGGCTGTGCTCCAGGCCCCTCCCCAGCCTTGCTGCCCTTCTCCAAACACCTTCCAGCACCTCAACATCTCTCTGCAATTCAGGAGTCCAGAACTGGACACAGCACTCAAGGTGTGGCCTGAGCAGTGCTGAGCACAGGGGCAGAAGAACCTCCCTTGTCCTGCTGCCCACACTGCTCCTGAGCCAGCCCAGGATGCCATTGGCTCTGCTGCCCACCTGGGCACTGCTGCCTCCTCTTCAGCTCCTCTCTCCCAGCACCCCCAGCTCCCTCTCTGCCTGGCTGCTCTCAGCCACTCTGTCTGGGACTGCCCACGGGCCTGAGGCTTCCTTACCTGTCAATCAAGGAATCTCTCATTTTGGTAGCAATGGTGCTGGGCTGTGCTTCGTTCAGCCTGAAGATGCTCTCGATGACAGAGAGCTCGGTGCTGGTGGTGTCCAGCCCGCAGAACGCACACCAGTCGTTAACCACCATCCCTGCCGCCACCACCTCGCTGCCGCGATTCACCGTCCCGGCCTGCAGAGGGACAGCCTCCAGTCAGCAGCAGCAGCACCACCCCCACTCCTGAGCATCCTGCAGTGCAGGACCTCAGCTCGCACTCCCAAGAGATAGGGCAAGGGTCAGTGGATATGAACTGCAAGCCCAGGAAGTGAGGGACTACTGATAAGGGTTTGTAATGATAGGATGAGGAGAAATGGGTTTGAACTGGCAGAGGGGAGACTGAAAGTGGATGTTAGGAAGGAGTTCTTTAGAGTGAGGCTGGTGAGACACTGGCAAAGGTTGCCCAGGGAGGGTGGTGAGACACTGGCAAAGGTTGCCCAGGGAGGGTGGTGAGACACTGGCAAAGGTTGCCCAGGGAGGTTGTGGAGCACAGAATCACCGAATGTGATCTTTGATCACATTCGGTGATTCTGTGCTCCACAACCTCCCTGGAGGTGTTGAGGACCAGGCTGGATGAGGCCTTGAGTGACCTGTTCTTGCAGAAGGTGTCCAGAAGGTTGGAACTAGATGGGCTTTAAGGTCCCTTCCAACCTAAACCATTCTGATTCTATGATTTTAATTTCCACCTCAACTGTTTAGTCTGGAAGAGAGCAGCCTGAGAGGGATCTCGTCAGTGCTGATCAATACCCAAGGTGTGGCTGCCATCAGGCTTTGTTCAGTGGTGCCCAGTGACAGGACAAGAGGTAATGGGCACAAATTTGAACACCTGAACACGAGAAGGAGCTTCTTTGAGGGTACTGGAGGCCTGCCCAGAGAGGCTGTGGAGTGTCCCTCTCTGGAGGCTTTCAAGCCCTATCTGAATGTGTTCCTGAGTGATCCTGCTCTGGCACAGGGGTTGGCCTCAGTGACCTCCAGAGGTCACTTCCAATCCCTACCACTTTGTGATTCTGTGGTTGTGCCACCAAGAAAGACATCAGACAAAAAGACAACCTTTAATGCCTGGAGAGAGAAGTCTGCCCCATGCAGTCAAATCAGAGCTCTAAGTGGGAAGCTGAAGGCAGAGCAGCTGTGAGAGTCTCAAATCAGGAGGCCATTTGCAAGGACACAACTCTGGTTTCCATGCTGCTATTACAGTTAGCATTGTGAAAGTGTATCTTGTCTCTGTGTCCTGATAGAGAGGGACTGGACTTTTGATTCATCAAGCCAAGAACATTCCTCCTGAAATGTAGCTTTGCCTTAGGGAAAAAACCCTAAAGGTGGTTTCAAACCACCCAGCTGAGGCAGGCACCAAAACTTTGAAACTGGCATGGCAACCAAGTCAAGTTGGAAGAGTCTCTTGGTGGTTTCATGCAGTCTGTAGGTTCACTGAGGATCCACTTCTGGGTACAGTGGTGGCAAGGTTATGTTTTACAGGGCCATGATCAGGTTAAGTGGGAACTGGAGGAAACAAAACTACAGGTGCAAGAACAGATTAGTGCTTGTGTTCTACTGGAACTGTATGAGAGTCAAACCCATCAGCCTCGAGGATGGGAATGTCCTGTGAAAGCAAGACAGCTGCTCTCTTTGGGATACCTTCTGGTCTTTGACGTTGCCCCTTGGGTGTCTCTGAAGTATTAGAGCTAAGAGTAGATTTAGATTGGATGTTAGGAACAAATTCTTTCCTGTGAGGTTGGTGGAACACAAGAACAGGTCACCCAGGGAGGCAGTTGAGGCCCCATCCTTGGAGATATTCAAGGTCAGGCTTGGCAAGGCTCTGATCTAGTAGAGGATGTCCCTGCTCACAGGAGGGGATTGGACCAGATGACCTTTCGAGGTCTCTTCCAACCCAGACAGTTCTAATTCTATAAATCCAAGTGAGCAGAGCCAGGATTTGATCAGTTCTAATCAGCACTGCCTTAGGCCAAATCACAACCTCACACTTTCCAATGATATCCATCCCAGCAGAGCCAACCTTCAGAAGCAACCCAAAGGTGCTGAGCAGCTCGTTCAGGCCCAGAGTTCTATGTCAGGGAACACTTCTCCTGAGCTTTGCCCTATTCAAGCCTTCTCCACCTCTCCCACTTGGAACAAGCTGTGCAGAGGAAGCAGCATTTAGGAACTCAGGAGGTGCTGAAACACTCAAAGTGAGGAGTGGGCTGGAAGGGAATGGCAAGAGGAAACACAAGCCCCAGAGTGCCTTACCACGAGGGGGACCTGCAGCAGTGAGGACAGCTCATCCTGGTCATCGATGGAGGTTTTGGGGTGCACAATTCCTCCTTGGTTACTAAAAATGCAGTAACTTCCTACCAGCACCTGGTCTGCTACTGTCTGTCTGAAAACCTCAACCTTCAGGACATCTGCCAAGATCTCTTCTGTCTCCTGGAAACACAAAGAGAAAACACAAAGAGAAAACACAGCCTTTAGCTAAGAGGTGCTGCACAGTTTGAAGTCAAGCTGCTCCTGCAGCTGGGACCCTGCCCTCTGAAAGCCTGCCCACACCTCCACAATCCATGGCAACTTTATCAACCCCACCTAGGATACTGCAACACCATCTGGAATGTTGCATCCAGCTCTGGGCTCCCCCGTTCAGGAGGGACAGGGATCTGCTGGAGACAGTCCAAGGGAGGGCTCCAAGGATGCTGCAGGGACTGCAGCACTGCCTGAGGAGGAGAGGCTGAGAGCCCTGGGGCTGAGAGTCTGCAGAGGAGAAGGCTGAGAGGGGACCTGAGCAATGTCTGTAGATAGCTGAGGGCTGGGGGTCAGGAAGGGAGGCACAGGGACAGCCTCTGCTCACTTGTGCCCTGCCACAGGACAAGGGCAAGGGATGGAAACTGCAGCACAGGAAGGTGCAGCTCAACATGGGGGAGAACTTCTTGGCTGGAAGGGTCCCAGAGCCCTGGCACAGGCTGCCCAGAGAGGTTGTGGAGTCTCCTTCTCTGGAGCCTTTCCAGCCCTGTCTGGATGTGTTTCTGTGTGACCTATGCTGAATTCTCTGCTCCTGCTCTGTCAGGGGCTGGACTGGCAGCTCTCCAGAGGTCCCTTCCAGCCCCTGACATCCTGGGATCATTATAAAACACCTACTCAATCTTTGATGCTGCTATGGTATCAGTTCTCAAACACAGAGGAACTGCAACCTTCTCTCCTCTGTACTTAAAACTTTCATGGAAGAACCTTCCCTTTCCCTTCACTGTCACCACACAGACCACCACAGCTTGTTTTAACTACTGCAAACCTCAGGGAGCTCAGCAGTAGCTTCTAACCACTGCTGAGGTCCTGATTAAACTCTTCTTCATGCTCTACCACACCCACCCACATCCTCTTTCATCTAGTCCAGATTTATACCTGACTATGTACTTTGGCAATGACTTTCTCCCCACCCTGTGAGAATTTCTATAGACAAAGCTTGCTCCCAGGGTGTTTCTCTTGTGCAGGAACTGGTTAGAACAAGTCTGATCTCACTGCAGCTCTAAGTGAAGACAACCCAGCTGCTTGTCTTCAACTCCTGCAGAAAGGGTGACAAAGAGGGTGTTCTGCAGTTCTCAAAGGGCAAAGGAATAAGGCTTCAGTTTTGGTGAGGTGCTGAGGCTGTGCACCTGACTTTATACTTCCCTAGGTCACTCCTTCCCTCCTGCAGAGAGCATGCTGAACAAGAGGGCATCCTGGGGCAAGAGTTCCACATCCACAAATAAACACAAGGGAAAAAGCTGAACTAAAAGCAAGCCAGAAGTCCAAAATCCACTTCTGAGACCTCTCTGGAGCAGAAAGGAAAGGTGAGGCAGCACAGCTGCTGCGTGCCGTTAGCGGAGCTGCCAGCACAGCTCCGAGCCCCTGCTGATACAGGCAGCGATCCTCAACACCTGCAAACCCCAGCTGCAGCCTGGCAATCATTTCACACCCATCCAGGGTGAATTTCCAGCTGGGATGGAGCCACATACCCTGTCAAGGTCTGGATGAACAAGAGCTACGTAGTCATTGCAGGTGGTGACGTTGCCCAGCGCCGAGAGCCTCTCCTCCACCCGCTGGATCCGGACGGAATCTGGGAGGCTGTTGCGGATGTGCTGCAGCTCCTGGTCCGTGGTACTGCTTGGCACTAACAGGCCATGCCTGTTCCCTAAAATGACAAATGAAAACAGTGTTTCCAGGGACATTCCTACTTTCCTGATGGTCATAAAACAGCTTGGAGTGCTCTTGGCCTCCCCCAACATGCTCCTACTGGCCAAGCTGCGGAGAGAGGGACTTGCTGGGTGGACTGCTCAGGAGGTAAGGAATTGGCTGGATGGTGGCACCCAGAGGGTGGTGCTCAAAGACTCCAAGTCCAGCTGGAGAGCAGTGCCAAAGCTGGAGAGCAGTGCTAAGTGGTGTCCCTCAGGGACTGGGACCTGTGCTGGTTAACATTTTGATCACTGATACAGCCAGCAGAGTTCAGTGCACCATTGGCAGTGTGCAGGTGACACCAAGCTGAGTGCTGCTGTGGGCATGCCAAAGGGATGGCACCCAGAGGGAACTGGAAAGATTGAAAGCTGTGCCCAGGGGAACCTCAGGAGGTTCAGCAAGAGCCAAGTGCAGGGTTCTGCACCTGGGCCAGAGCAGTCCTCACTGTCAACACAGTCTGGGGCAGGAGTGGATGGAAAGCAGCCCTGAGGAGAAGGACTTGGGGATGCTAGTGGGGGAGAAGCTGGACAGGAGCAGGCAGTGTGAGCCTGCAGCACAGAAGGCCAAGGGCAGCCTGGGCTGCATCTAAAGCAGTGTGGGCAGAGATGGAGAGAGGAGATCCTGCCCCTCTGCTCTGCTGAGACCTCATCTGCAGGGCTGTGTCCAGCTGTGGAGCCCTCAAGACAGAAAGGACATGGACCTGATGGAAAGAGTCCAGAGAAGGCCACGGAAATGCTCAGGGGGTTGGAGCAGCTCTGCTGCAAGGACAGGCTGAGGGAGCTGGGGGTGTACAGCCTGGAGAGGAGAAGACTCTTGGGAGACCTAATAACAACCTTCCAGTACTTGAAGGGATTCTACAAGAAGGATTGAGAGAGACTGTTCATGAAGGCCTGCAGGGACAGGATGAGGGCAATGGCTTCAAACTAGAGCAGAGCAGATTGAGATTGGCTGTGAGGAACAAGTTCTGCACCAGGAGGCTGCTGCAACACTGCAACAGGTTGCTGAGGGAGGTGGTTGAGGCCCATCCCTGGTGATATTCAAGGTGAAGCTCAAGAGGGTCCAGGCAACCTGTTGTAGTTGAGGATGTCCCTGTTAACTGCAGAGGAGGTTGGACTAGATGAGCTTTGGAGGTCCCTTTCAATCCAGACCATTCTATGATCCTATGCCTCCCAAGTCCAGAAGTCAAGAGAAGTTAACATTGCCATTTAAAACCAACACAGCCCAGGATGAAGGGAGAAGCAGAGTGAGCAGGAAAGGGTGAATAGCTCTGCCTTGGAGCACCTCTTTTTTGCAGCAGAACTGAAGGCAGCCTGAGGTTCTCAGTGACACACCTTGACTAGAGGAAGAGACCTCAAGTTGGGCCAGGGGAGGTTCAGGGTGGAGATTAAGAAAAAATGCTTTGCTGCAAGAGTGGTCAGGCACTGGCACAGGCTGCCCAGGGAGATGGTGGAGTGCCCACCCGTGGAGGTGCTGAAAAGCTGCTTGGATGTGGTGCTGAGGGCAGTGATGGGACAGTGAGCTCTAGAATCGTACCATCAACCAGGTTGGAAGAGACCTCCAAGATCTTCCAGTCCAACCTATTAACTCACTCTAGGTGAGCCTTGGACTTGATGGCCTCAAAGGTCACTTCCAACCTCAACAGTTCTGTGATTCTGTGACTCAGGATTCCCCCTAGAGACGCCAGTGGCAGCACAGAACACACAGATGGAGCTTGTTTGCTTTACTTCAGTAGGGCAGAGCAGTGGGGGGGGGGTGGACATTCTCTTCACAGGAACAAAGCTCAAGGAAGAATGTGCCTGACTGAACAGGGCCTCACTGGCTAGAGGCAGATGAGAGCCCTTTTGCTGACTTAACAGTATGGTAGGGTTTGGAAGAGACCTCTGAAGATCAGAGTCCAACTCCCCCAACACAGCAGGATCACCTAAAAGCAGATCACACAGGAAAATATCCATGGGGTCCTTGAGAGTCTCCAGAGATGGAGACTCCACCACCTCTCTGGGCAGCCTGCTCCAGTGCTTTGCCAGCCTCACAGCAAAGAAATTCCTCCTCATCTTCAGATGCAACTTCCTTTGTTCAAGTCTATGTTCACTATCTCTTGTGCTGTCATTGAGCACCACTGAGAAGAGTCTGGCCACATCTCCCTGACACCCACCCCTTAGATATATGTAAGCATTCATGAGACATCCCCCCCAGCCTCCTCTTCTCCAGGCTAATGACCCCCACCTGTCCCAGCTTTTCCTCATATGACACATTTCTTACTGCCTCCACCCTTCCTGGACTCTGCCCTTCCCCTGCTGCCAGTCATCAACCTTAAGAAAACAGAAACCTCTCCCAGTTTGCCAGAGAGAAGAAACACAACTGGCTTTAGCCCATCTTTAAGCCTCGAGAGGCAAATGCTCCCCACTACTGCAGCTCTTTGCTATACAATCACAGAATCAAGCAGGTTGGAAGAGAGCTCCAAGCTCAGCCAGCTCAACCTAGCACCCAGCCCTGCCCAACCAACCAGACCATGGCACTAAGTGCCCCAGCCAGGCTTGGCTTCAACACCTCCAGCCACAGCCACTCCACCACCTCCCTGGGCAGCCCATTCCAGTGCCAATCACTCTCTCTGCCAGGAACTTCCTCCTAACATCCAGCCTGGACCTGCCCTGGCACAACTTGAAACTGTGTCCCCTTGTTCTACTGCTGGCTGCCTGGCAGCAGAGCCCAACCCCAGCTGGCTACAGCCTCGGTTCACTCTTTCCATTTCCACACTCTTCATACACCTGAAACACGAAAGGAAAAACTCACGAGGGTGAGGGGCGCCTCCCGTGGGCTCCCCACTGCTAAACCCACAGAATGCACCCACCGAAACGCGACGGCCTCCCCTGCTGCCACTGCAGCCCCTGCAGGGCTCCTCTCGCCCCGAGGCCCCGTCCGCGCGGGGCAAGGGCCGCACCGACACCTACCCACACACATCCTGCCGATGATGCGGCAGCCGGCGATGGAGGCGTGCACCACCGGGATGCTTTCGCAGAGCTCGCCCTCGAAGACGCTGCAAGGAGAAAGCGCCGTTAGGGTAGCGCCGCGGGGCTGGCGAGCCGGCGGACGCCGGGCGGGGCCGCTCGGGCCGAGGCCTCCAGGCCGCCTCACCTGTAGAAGTTCTCGGAGCCGCCGATGGCCACCAGGCAGTAGGCGTTGGTCAGCTTGGCGAAGCAGCCCAGCTCGTTGTTGTTCTCGAAGCTGGCGCGGACAGCCATGGCCCGGCCGGACACGGGAACGGCGGCGGCGGCGACTGCAGGAACCGAGCACCAGCGCCGCCCGGCACCACGCGCCAGGCACGGCCGCCTCCGCTTCCGGCGGCGCACGGAGGGCGCTGGCCAGAGCGGCCCCGGCCCGGCCTGCAGGGGATGGCGCCGCCACCGGCCGGGAGGCGCAGTGTCCCTGGCCGCTCCCACACCGGGGAGGCGGGCGGGACCCGCGGGGGGCTGTCCCTGTCCCACCCGGAGGAGGAGGAGGAGGGTGGGACCCCCGTGGGGCTGTCCCTGTCCTTGTCCCCGGAGGCCTGTCCCTGTCCCACCCGGAGGAGGAGGGCGAGACCCCCGTGGGGTTGTCCCTGTCCCTGTCCTTGTCCCCGGGGGTCTGTCCCTGTCCCACCCGGAGGAGGAGGGCAGAGCCCCTGTGGGGCTGTGCCTGTCCCAGTCCCGGGAGGGACCCGCCCCGAGGGGAGTCCCCAGGGCCCGTGTGACATCCGCACGCCTCCGGGAACCACCTGCCACCGCCTGGCCTCTGCCGTGTCCCCGTGGGCCATGTCACCACCGCGGGCTAAGGCCACCCATCTGCCCCCACAGGCCACCTGCGCCCGGAGCTGCCACTGTGGCCACCACCCCCCGTGTGCAGACGCAGCCCACGTCCAGACGCTACCCACTGCAGACATCTCCCCCCCTCCAGGCTGTGTCTGGGCACCACCCGGGCACCGACACCCATCTGCAGAGATGCCACCTGTCTGTGGACATGCCACCCACCATCCAGATGCCACCCGAGCGCCTCAGCATGCCACTCGTGTTACAGGCCAGCCTTGCATCAGCTGCCACCCGTGTTCAGCTACACCCTTCGTGTTGGCACCACCTGTGCCATTCCCCCACCCACCTGCAGGCATCGCTTATGTGCCAACCTCGGTCACGGACAGATGCCAACCACCTGTCCAGGCATGCAGCCTGCATCTCCCTGGCACGGCACAGAGCAGCCCTGGGCACGCTTAGCTCCCCACGAGGGACCCCACAGGACTTCTCTCCCAGAGAACAGCTCCTTTATTATTTGTGACCACCTTGCCCTGCCTCTGGCCGCTCTGTTTTCAGCACCTGGGCACGGGGAGGGAAACCACTCAGGGCAAAGACAACCTGGGCTCAGCCTGCAGGCCTCAGTGGGCAAAGAGATGCCAGCTGCAGCAGTGGGTTTGCTGCCTGTTTTTTTTTTGGGTGGGGGGAAAAGGTTCTTTCCCAAATGGGTCCAGAGGCTGTGGAGGTGTGGATTAAGCTCGTGTCACTTTCCTGCCATAATCAAGAGCAGGGCAAGGGAGGGGATTCTGCCCCTTGGCTCTGCTCTCCTCAGACCCCACCTGCACTCCTGGGTGCA
>WAAF01010460.1:1958-15488 GCA_013400475.1 Tricholaema leucomelas | reverse complement strand
AACTAGGATTTCAACTAACCCGTTCATAACAGCTACCTCAACAGTGGCAGGGGAGAGCCACAACTGCTAGCACCTTCCCAATTCAGGAGGCTGCTGATATGGTCTGAGAGGGGCCAGCAACTCTCTCAAAGGACCCCAGGGCTTGCCAAGCCTATAGATTTGCACAGAAGGGTGCAAAAGTGGGGACGGTGTAAAACCAAGAGCTGTACAAAAGGGTAGGAGCCGTCCAAAAGTGGGGACGGTCCAGCCACTGTAGGAACCTCATCTATCTGGGGCAGTTTCCAGGCTACAGGGGAAGGGCAGCACTGTCTTCCCTTGCAGCTGTTCAAAAACATGTGGGCATGGCACTTTGGTACAGGGTCTAATAACCCATTGGGCTGGTGGTTGGACTCCTTGATGTTAAAGCTCTTGTCCAGTCAAAGCCATTCTGTGATGTTTACAGCTGGAGAAGCTTTTGTGACCATGGAAAATGTTTAGAAGCGAAGGGTGCTGGCGATGGACACTAGTGACTCTGGTTTGGACACCTCTGCTGCTTTTGACACCACCTCAATGCTCCCAGATAACACGTTAAGGAATGTGGGGACATGCCAAGACTGTGGAATGAACCCAGGCATGCTTCTTGAAAAACAGCACAGGAGAAGTTGTTCAGTCAGTGCTCTCTTTTCATGCCTTCAGGACCAGAACCAGCTCACAGATTGCATGGGGTTGGAAGGGACCCTCGAAGGAGATGCCAACAGAATTGTTGCCATGTAAATGCCACCCGTGAAGGAGGTACATCAACGGTACCAACACTGGTGACCATTGCTCTGGAAACTTGTCTCAATCTATCTGCATTAAAGTCATTTTATATTTGGACTTGGCACAGCATGGTTTTGTAGCGAGCCTGGGCACGGCTTTCTGGGTGTGAAGGTCTCATTTAGGAGCTGCACTAAGAATGAACTGGTGGAGGAGAATGAGGACAAGGCACCATGCAGTATAGAGCAGTTACCACATTCATGCTCCAAGCACAGACACTTTGTCTCCTCACCTAAAGCACCCAGTCCAGAGAAGCTGTGTTGGTGTTTCCTCTACATGTCTTGGAGACACTGCTGGAGCTTCCAAAGTCTTGATGGACAAGGCAGAGTCACCTCAGTGCAACCTGATGGTCACCACATCTCTTCGTTGCTGATGGGACAAGGTGTTTTGAAAGAGTCAACAGTAATAATGAGAGGTGTCCCTGCCCATGGCAGGGGGTTGGAACTAGATGGTTTTCAAGGTCCTTCCCAAGCCAAACCATTCTATGAATATAGAAGCACAGACTGGCTGGGTTGGAAGGGACCTTTCAAGGTCAACCAGTCCAACCCTCCTGCAATCAGCAGGGACAGCTGCAACTAGAGCAGGTTGCTCGCAGCCCCGAACAACCTCAGCTGCAATGTTTCCAGGCATAGGACATCTCCCACCTCTCTAGACAACCTGGAACAGGCTCTCACCACCCTCAGCGTCAAACATTTCTCCTTTTTCTCTAGCCTGAGTCTCCCTCTTTCAGTTGAAACCATCAGGCCTTGTCCTGTCACAACAGGCCCTTCTCAAAAGTCTGCCCCCCGCTTTCTGCTCAGCTCTTTTAAGCACTGCAAGGCCACCAGGTTTTCCTGGAACCTCCTCCAGGCTGAACACACCCAACTCTCTCAGCCTGACCTCACAGCAGAGGGCTTCCAGCCCTTCCATCATTGCTCTGGTCTCCCCTGGCCCTGCTCCAACAGGTCCCTGTCTGTGCTGAAGACTCCAGAGGTGGCCCCAGCGCTGCAGGGGTGGGGGGTGTGTGGGTATGTATGTGTCTTACCATTTCTGTGGAAGTTAACTCTCTATAACTTCCCAGAGTCTAAAAGCCCAGTGGGACAAAATATAGGATACCCCCTCTCTTCCCCCATGGAAGAAACTAGGTAGAAAGAGTGAAAGGGGTCAAACACCCCAAGAACAGTCTTGCACTGATTTGGAAGTTAAAAACAAAACTTTAACAATTAATAAGAGGTATTTAAGGTAAAGGAGGATTACAGAGATGGACGAGAAGGGAGTAGATACAGACACATGTACAAAACCAGGTTGGATGGCAGTGAGTTCTCCGGATGGAGATGGCTTGCAGGAGGTAGCTGGCTGGCCACGTGGCTAGCTGGCCACATGGTTAGGCAGCGACAGCAGCAAGGGAGCTGCTGCTCAGGCAAGGGCAGGAAGCAGAGAGCAAACAAGAAGCTCTGCTGCCTCTTAAGTAGGGTTGCAGACAGGCAATGGGAGTGGGATAAACTTTTCCCTGGGGGGTCCTCCCTCCAGAAGGGGCCACAGACACCTGGGTTTAGGTTTCCAGACCATGCCCTGCACCCCGGAGGGGCTTAACCTGGAACAGTAGGCAATTTTTAAAGGTGTGGAGGGGACTGTAGGGGTCTGCAGATGTCTGTTAAAGGTCTGGAGGGGTCTGGATGAGTCTCTTTGTTGGCCAAAAAAGGGCTGAGCCTCAAAAATGCTTATGTCTGGTTCCAGATCCTGCAAGGGAAGTCCTAGCCTTGAACTCTATGGATCATTCTAACCTCACCCTTTGGAAAAAGGCACTTGGAGGTAGGCCCTTTCCTGTAGTTTATAACCTTGAACATGCCCCCTTTTTTTTGCTCTCTTTGCAGAAAAACACGAATCCCAATCCCCAAACTGCAACCCCCTAGCCCCAACCCTAAAAGGACTAAAAGCACCTTCTGAAGTAATTGGAACTGATACATCAGAATTGAAACTGAATCACAACTTTCAGCTCCTAGATTGAATTGGATGTTTAAAGACAAATGTTCATCACCGCATTGTTATACAGATGCAACTTGGTCTAAGTGCATGGCTATGATAACCCAACGAGCATGAACAGGAAACCTTGAGTGACCTGGTCTAGTGGAAGTGATCACCAATTGGCCAGAAAGCATAAACTGTACAAAACCTCCAGAGGAGAGAGTAACCTGTGCTGAGGAAGCTCCTCCTTATGGTGATCTCTCTGATCAGGAAAAGCATTATGGATGGCTCCTGTTGTCACGTTGGGAACAAGCGAAGATGGAAATCTGCAGTTTGGAGTCATGTGAGAAGAGTTACAGAAACAAGAGATGGAGAAAGTGAATTCAGCCAATTTGCTGAGGTAAAAGCTGTCCAACTTGCCCTTGACATAGCTAAACACGAAAATTGGCCTATCCTTTACCTCTACACTGATTCATGGATAGAGCCAATGCTCTGTGGGGTTGGCTGAAGAGAATGGTTGGCAGAGGAAAGGAAAACCTATTTGGTGTGCTGATCTATGGCAGGACATTGATGCTTGCCTTGAGAAGATTCCAGTGAAAGTGTGGCACATAGATGCACACATGCCTAAGAGCAGATGAAAAATTCCTGCAGGAACCAGGGCAACAAATCCCTCTGAAGTATGGGCTCAGGATAGGCTTATAGCTCCAAGCAGATTGGTATGGGGAATCGTTAAGGCAGAGCACAGCCAAGCACATTGCGGGGCACTAAACCAAGAGCTGGCAGGGAACAATCTCCATAGCACAGTTCAAATGACGCAGCAGTGTGAGGTTTGCCTGAGAAATAACCCTGACACTAACTCTGGGATGCAGTTGGAAAAAAACGGGAAAGGAAATTCTCCAGGACAACAATAGTTAAGTGATTGTTTGGAACTGCCAAGCAAAGAGGGGCACAGGGAGCTTTGAGTGCTCACAGATACCTTTTCCAGACGGCCAGGGGCATTCCTTTGTGGAAGAAACAAAACAAGGGAGGTCACCAAGGGATAATTAAACAAAATAATACCCCAGGCTGGAGCACCCCTAAGCCACTGCATCAGCCAGAGGCACTCACTGCTGCACCCAAGGAGTGCAACAGGCTAGCACAATACTGCAGATGGACTGACAGCTACATACACCCTAGAGAGCACAGGGAGGGGGCAAGGGGAGAAGATGAATCACCTCAGAAAACAACAAACAGCACAAATCTGTCAGGAAGCAAACTTACACCAAGATCAAGTGCTGCCTATTGCACTGCTTAGGGTGCAGGTAAGGCCCCAAGCCAAAGAGAATTTAAGCCCTTTGAAATGCTGTGTAGGAAACCACATCAAACAAAACACAGAGGAAGGCTTGAATCAGTTGGGGGATTCCTACCTGCAGAATTCTGTTCTTGGCCTAGGAAAAAAAATTAGAGAACATTCACAAGAAGGTCCTAGGAACCAGAGCTAAAGGCCTGGACCATCCTATTCACCCCCTTAGCCCTGGGGACTGGGTTTCCATTCAGAATCTTACAGGTGATCCCTTGGATGAGAAATAGAGTGGAGATTACCAGGTGCTGTTGACAGCCTACACTGCAGTCAAGATCCAAGAGCAAAGAGTGTGGATGTGCTGCTGTGAGTGAAGAGAGTTCCAGAGAAGCAGTGGACTTCTGAATCTTTTGGCCCTCTGAAACTGCAACTGCAGAGACAGTAAGAGGATGGAAAATGTCTGGGTTTTTTGTTTGCAGGAATCTGTGTAAGTGTTGTAACTGGTGCTGGCATTTGGCATAAGAAAGCACAGTCTTAGGCTTGTCAAATTGCAGCCAATAGTACTGAGGCCAGGGAGGGTTGGAGCTGCACTGCCATGCCCGAGGAAACTGAGAAGTACCTTTACATGGAGCAGTTAGTATAGGTTGGACAAACACCACATTCTCTAGATGAAACCATGCTTTGGCAGAGAAGGGACCATGGCAGAGTTGGCAGTGGCTCTGCAATCCCTGCACCAAGATTTGTACTGCCAAGGCTAAGAAATCCTGTGCTCGATAGGAGGTGTGTTCAGAAAGTTGATTTTTGCCGTAGCAGTACAGACTTGGGAACCTTGGAGATGAAGGGAACAGACATCAAAGATGTAAACTAATATGGTAAGGATGAAGGGATTGGTTGGCACAAGCGGTGTCAGGCACCAGTGGGATGGCGTTAGCTCTGTGGAGATAAATATGCTTGAAAAGCCTTCCCTAAGCATGTCGTGCATTGGAAAGGAACCTGAGCAATAAGGCATTGGACACACCAAGGTACCATCTGTGACCAGATGGAGCCTCCTCGAGGGGTTGTGAGAACCCCATGGAAGTGATCAGCAAAAGGAGGGTTAAATCCCTTGGTTATAAGAGCAACAGCTGTCCTCAGCTGTGTGAGATGGCTTCTTCCCTGGCTTGAAGTGAGTCAGAGAAAGCAATGGTGAAGCTATCAGCTGCAGTGGGAAGGGCTCTGGACTATAGCAGTGAGGTCATCCACAGGGTACAGTCAGAGATGGGAGCCCTGAGCCATGCAGCTTTACACAAGAGGACGGCCTTGAATCTTAGAGCCCTTATAGAGGGTGGGGGCTGCAACTTAATTAACCAAAGTTGCTGTGTTTATGTCAGTCCAGATCCCAGGACTGAAGAAGATTTGAACCAAATAGGTAAAGAGACCAAAACACTCCACAGAAAGACTACAGATGACAGCAGCTGTGGCTCTGAAGAGCTGTGGCACAAGCTCACAGCCTGGCTGCCCAACCTGACCTGGCTTAAGCAGCTGTTTGCAGGCAGCGCTGTGTCAGTGACACTAATTGCAGTGGTGTACGCAGTATGCAAAGGTTCTGTGTGGTGCTGTCAGAGTCCTGGAGAGGATCACAGCCAATGGGAATGGAACAAGCTGGAGCAACACAGCGAACTGGGAAGGATGTTACTAAAAGCCTGGAAAGAAAAAGGCTGCTGATAGAGCTGCCAGAGAATCTGCAGTGGGAAAGAGAAGGGGGAAAGGAAGGAGACTCACTAATTGCTTACCACTGTTTTCTTCCTGTTGAAAAACTTTCTCAGCAGCATCACACAGAAGTTTCAGCACATGAGAGAGGGGTTTAGACACCAATAAAAGTGCTTCAATTAACACAGGTACCAGAGCAGCCTCAAGCTCAGGCAAAATTGCAGCTGCTGAATGTGGAAGGGCCAAGATAAAACTTCTCACATCCTTGAAGATCGGCTGGAGAGCAAAAAGAAGAATCAACCAGGAGGAGGAGATGTGGCAGCAGTATGGTTGGAAGAGCAGAAGTTGACAGTGGAGACTCAAGGGTGAAAGGGTTTTGTCTATGTAAAATAAGTGTTTAGAAATCCTCCTGCATCTGCACTGTTCAGCTCTAGATAAGCACTGGTGCTGCAGCAGCAGAAGGTGCCCACTTGTGTCTCTGAGGCCTTCTGCCTGCTTTCAGCAGCTTCAGCTCCGCTTTGCAAACACAAAGGTCCCAGAGTCCAGCCTCAGGCCTGCTTCTGGTTCCTCTGCAGCCTACAGAACAGCTCTGCCGCCTACAGAACAGCTCTGCCACCGCCAGCCCCAGCCTGCCCTATCCTGCTGGGGCCCAGCCTGTGCCCAGCTGCCTGTCTTGGGTCTCTGCAGTCCAGCCAGGATGGCAGCAGGGAGCTCCTGCATCTTCCAGCATCTGGGGTGCTGACCCAAACCCCCACATCAGCCCCCCTCAAGGACTAGCTCTGGACAAATCTTGTATGCAAAGGGACTGCAGGGATAGCTTGGACCAGAGGTTCCACATCCCATGGCCACCCCTCATCCCAAAACAACCAAGAAACCACCCCCGAAGCCCTGGTGGACATCTGGGGAGCCCAGAGTAATTTTGGGTATCCAAAGGGATCATCTTGGGATCCCTGGGGGCAATTTTGAGATGCCAGTAGGGGAATTAAAGAGTCTCTTGAAGGGATTTTGGGGTCCTAGGTTCTTTTGGGGCAATCTATGGATCCTGGGCATACCGAGGGAACATTCTGATTTCCAGGACCCATTCTGGGATCCCCCAGGGCTCTTTTGGAGTCCAATGGAACATTTTATTGTTCCAGAGAAGCCTTTTTGGCTCAAATTTTAGCTCTCGTTGATAAATTGGTCTGTACCTCAATGGCCCCCACATGGTGGCATGGTGTTGTGGATGGGTTATTAATTACAAATTATGGGATATTAAAAATAGTAATTATTATTTATTAATTTAAAAGCTTTTAAAAGAACTTATTTACAGGGTCTTTATGCTCAGTTGTGCAAATACATCACAAAATATGTAGAGTGCATAGGGCAGTTGTGCTAGTCCGGGCCTAGCTAGAACGTTTTGGTGAGAAGAACTAGATTACAGGCTGTGAAAGGGAAATAATGGTGATATCAACTTCACTCATAGGCTTGCTGAGATGTATAAGAACAAGAATATAAATATAGATAACACAGTTGCTCTCTGTCTGGGCTGTGGGCTGCATCTCTCTTTAACCTAACCTGCCATCTCTGTGATTAATCCACCTGCCTCCTAACCCCCCCTGGCTGACCCTCCATACTACCTTAAACATAAGGCAAGATCTTGGGTAAGGTTGAAGGGTAGGGGGAAGGTGGAAGGGAGGTTGAGAGCCCTTCCTGGGGACTCAGGTTTCTGGGAGGGGAGTTGTGTTTCTGTATTACCTTTTACCTTGTATAGAATATAATCAACCAGGTTGGAAGAGACCTACAAGATCATCCAATCCAACCCCATCCAATCAACTAGACCATGGCACTAAGTGCCTCATCCAGTCTTTTCTTGAATACCTCCAGGGACGGTGACTCCACCACCTCCCTGGGCAGCCCATTCCAGTGGCAAATCACTCTCTCTGTCATAGAATCATAGAATGGTTTAGGTTGGAAGGGACCTCAAGGATCATCCAGTTCCAACACCTTCCTCCTAACATCCAGCCTATACTTCCCCCAGCACAACTTGAGACTGTGTCCCCTTGTTCTGTTGCTGGTTGCCTGGGAGAAGAGACCAACCCCCACCTGGCTACAACCTCCCTTCAGGTAGNCCAGGATGCCATTGGCCCTCTTGGCCACCTGGGCACACTGCTGGCTCATCTTCAGCCTACTATCCACCAGTACCCCCAGGTCCCTTTCCCCCTGGCTGCTCTCCAGCCACTCTGTCCCCAGCCTGTAGCGTTGCTTGGGGTTGTTGTGGCCAAAGTGCAGAACCCTTCACTTGGCCTTGTTGAATCTCATCCCACTGGCCTCTGCCCACCCACCCACTCTGTCTAGGTCCCTCTGCAGGGCTCTCCTACCTTCCAACAGATCAACACCTGCTCCTAGCTTGGCATCATCTGCAAACTTACTGATGCTGGACTCAATCCCCTTGTCCAGGTCATCAGGAAAGAAGTTGAACAGGACTGGGCCCAGCACTGATATTCCTGTATATAGCTGCATATATTGTAAATAGCTGCTTGTATATTGTGCTAAGCTGTAAATATAAGCTTCATTAAATTTCCAGAGCTGCTGAGCCTAGTCTGGGTGATTTCCAAAGTGTGGGAGGGCAGGGAACACCCAAACCATCACATCATTTATTTTGATGCCCAACGTGGGGCAAATTAAATTTGATTGATTGTTAATTAACTGTGGGAATCAGAATGAAGCTATTTAAGCCATTTTACTTAGAGGAGGCTGTTGTGCGGCCAGGGTTTTTTTGCTTTTTCTTTTACCATTGGCTGACAGCCCAAAGCAGTTACCTTTTCTTTAATCTAATTTGGGGAAAGACTAAAGCAATGTTCTTTGATTTGGGGGACTACATTCTTGGATGGATCAGATTTAATATTACAAGTGTTTTTACCAGCAATGATGCAGGAGAATGGTGAAATCCAGCGTGTTCCACAGAGAAATCTAACCTTAGCTGAGAGAGTTTGAAATTCAGAGTGTATAATACGAGCTGTTAGGAGTTTTCTGTTCTAGGTACCATCGGCATCCAAAGACAGAATCTATGAGAGAATCTACAGTCCGTGAGCATGAACCCAGTGTCACCTGGGAGTCCCTGTTCTCGTCTCTTCTGTGAGGAGACAAACTCTGCTGGTTTTTAAGTGTGCTAGTTTGAAGCTAGCTAGAGTGTTTCGGTGAGAAGGACTAGATCATAGGCTGTGAAATGAAAACAAGAATGATGTCTACTTCGCTCACAGGCTTGCTGAGATGTATAAAAGCATAAGTCAAAACAGAGATAACACATTCGGCACTTCTCTCGCTTGGGCTGCTGCTGGGGAACTGGCTGAGCTGCGTCTTACTCTTTAACCCCACCCTCCATTTTAGACTAATCCACTTTGCTTCCTAACCCTTTGGCCAAACCTCCATTCTTCCTTGGGACTGGGGTAAGGTTGAGAGGGGTAGGGGGAAGGTGAGGGGGTGGTTGGGAGCCCCTCCTGGGGACTCAGGTTTCTGGGAGGGGAGTTGTGTCTGTATTACCTTTTTACCTTGTATATTTCTGTCTATAACTGTATATACTGTAAATATCTGCTTGTACATTGTGCCAGCTGTAAATATAAGCTTCATTCAAATTTCCAGAGCTGGCTGAGTCTAGTCTGGGTGATTTCTAAAGTGTGGGGTGGGGCAGGGAACACCCAAACCATCACACTGAGCTTTTGAATCACCTACATCTGAGATAGCTGGAATGAAGTGTGAACTGAACTTGTAATATTCATTAGTGTAAATATTGTTTTAGATTAGACAGATAGTTCTCAGCAGTACTCTGAGTGAAATAGACAGGGGTGGATAATAGACAGGTGGCAGGGTGGTCGCTGTCACATTCCACAGGATGTGATAAACAAAGTCTCCACCATGGCAGTTCCCACAAATAAGGAGGACAGCAGTACCAAACAATTTAAAATGACTTGGCAAAACTAGCACAATACAAACTGTAAGCTTTTGGAAAGAGATTCTTCTGGTGCAATATTCTGCTTGCCCTCTAGGGGGACTCGAGAGGCTCCTTTCTGCTAAAGCAGAAAGCAGAGCAAACAGTATCAATGCAAAGGACTTAATTAGAACGGTTTAGGTTCGAAGAGACCTCAAAGATCATCCACTTCCAAACCCCCACCATAAGCACGGACACCTCCCAGTAGAACAGGTTGCTCAAGGCCTCATCCAACCTGGCCTTGAACACCTCCAGGGAGGGAGCAGCCACAACCTCCCTGGGCAACCTGTGCCAGTGTCTCACCACCCTCACTGAAAAGAACTTCCTCCTAACAGCTAGTTTAAATTTCCTCTCTTCCAGTTCAAACCCATCACTCCTCGTTCTGTCATTACAAGACTTTGTCAATAGTCTCTCCCCAGCCTTCCTGTAGGCCCCCTTCAGATATTGGAAGGCTACTACAAGGTCTCCTCAAAGAGCCCTGACTCTTGCAGCCTGTCCTCATAGCAGAGCTGCTCCAGCTTTTTAAAATACTATCTTGAGATTTCTGGGGCTGCATTGTAGTTCCAGACAGCACCCAAAACACTTGGAGAGAGCTGTCAGTGGTATGGTAACTGTTGGAAGCTTCCAGAGCTTCCCCAGGACTCTGGTAGGGTGCTGGGGTTTGCATGGTCACTGACCTGGTCTTGGCCCCAGCTCTGGCAGAGAATGTCCACTCAGGGCTCTAGATTTGGGCACAGTGGTGTGCAGGCAAGCAGGGTGTCTTGCAGCATGGCAGTAACCTGCTCTCTCTCACCACATAGGCTGAAGTGAGGCCTCTTGGGGCCACTTGGCTCTCCCAGTAAACCTGGTGCCCTTAAAAGGCAAAGCTCCAGGCTCAGCTGGGCTTAGTCATTCCCTTAGTTTTTAGTCCCCACTGCAAAAACAGTCCTGCTCCCTGATATCCATTGTACCAGTGTCAAACTGAAAACAACAGAATTCATTTTTGTTTTTTCCCTTTGCTAAGTGCCATCTGACTTCACTATTCAAAAAACTCAGACAAATCCACCCCAAAGCAAAGAGTGCAGAGAGTGTGCAATGTTTGTACCACCAACAATAGCTTGCAAACTCTTCAGCCTCCATCACATGTTCATGCAGTGCTTAACTCGACAGAGCTCTGCCCTGATCCCTGGCCATTAGTCATGTAAGCATTGCAGAAAATAGGGAATGTCCCATCAAACAATGCCCTGTGATGACTTGGGTTATCAGGAGATTGGGTTGAGTCCTCACTCATCCCTCCCAGGAGCTCTCTCACAAAGGATGCCAGAGAATCAGCAGCAATGTGCACCAGCACAGGCAACAACCTTTTAAACCTTTAGCCAAAGGCAGCTGTTGTCTCCAGTCCAGGGACTGCACAGCAGCTGTGAAACAACATTTCAAATGACAGAATCCCAGCATGGTGGGGTTTGGAAGAAGCCTCTGAGGATCATCTGGTCCAAGTCTGCTGCTAAAGCAGAGTCATTCACAGGAGAGTTGCCCAGGATCACAATGTGTCCAGACAGGTTGAGAATATCTCCAAAGAAGGAGACTTCACAACCTCTCTGGGCAGTCTGTTCCAGGGCTCCAGCACCCTCACATCAAAGAAATATTTCCTTATCTTTAGATGAAACTTCCTGTGCTCCAGTTTGTGCCCATTGCCCCTCATCCTGTCAATGGACACTACTGAAAAGAGTATGGCCCCATCCTCTTGTCTTCCACCCTTTAGATTATGGATCAGCATTGAGAAGATCACCTCTCAGGTTGCTCTTCTTCAGACTAAATAGCCCCAGATCTCCCAGCCTCTCCTCCTCACAGAGATGCTTCCATCCCATCAGCATCTTTGTGGCATCCACTGGACTGTCTCACATAGTTCCCTGTCTCTCTTGAACTGGGGAGCCCAGAACTGAACCCAGTCCTCCAGATGTGGCTTCACTAGGTCAGAGCAGAGAGGGAGAATAACCTCCATCAACCTGCTGGTCACACTCTTCTTAATGCACCCCAGTTACTGCATTAGCAACCCCAAGAAGCAAAAAGAAGGGACAAAAGACTATTCAGAGGGTGAATACACTCAACTTGGAAGCCAGGTTTAAGTCTGACCATGTTCATACCTAGGCTGATGAGGCTCAAGCCAGATGACTTGATTCCTAATTTTTTAAGGAGCTGCAGAGATGGAAGTTTGGACCTCATTCTGCACACGGTTGTGTTGCTCTGGGTAAAATTACTCTCTGTCAACCACCCTAACCCTTGAAGTCCTGACAACTAACACCTCACTGCTTTGTAAAAAGGATTAAATATTTGTCTAAAAAAAGGTGCTTTTCCTAGAGAAACTCTCTTGCCCAAATTCAGTTTCAGGCACAGATTCAATCAGCTATCAAAGCAAGGCCACAGAGAAGATGACAATCTGCAGGAGACAGGGCAGCTGAGGATAGCAACCCATCAGCCAAGAGTATGTTTAGCCTTCAGCCTCCCCTGCCTAGGCAGTAGCAGTTCCTTTGAGACAGCAAAGTAGCAGAATCGATCATTCATTTGGAAATGATGAGCAACATCCCCATTGATTTTTTCTGTACGCCTGCCACTGCTCTGCTTAAAGGTTGACAGCTGGAGCTACAAATGCAAGTCAACCCTGCTCTGCAAGGCGATTGAAAGGGGTCATTGTGTGCTCCTTAGCTTGGAGATGACTCACTTCCAAAGCCGAAATGACGTTAGTTATGTGGCTGTTTCTCAAATCCCAGGAACGTTCTGTTGGAGTAATGTCACGGGGAGGGGGGAGGAGGTGGAACATTAACTGAAGGGACAAGATGAAATTTATCACGTTGCAGCTGCTTGCCCTCTTTATTTGCTACCTGCCTGGTGGAACATCACCTTACTAAGTGTTTCCTTCTTGAAAGGGACACTGATGAGTACTTTTCAAAACCAGCACAGAACAGCGTCTGCCTCCAGAGCCCTAGGATCTCTTTGCTTCCCAGCAAAAGAGCTGTGCAGCAAGGAGGAGGAAGCAGCTGGAGGAGAAGGGCCGCCCCAGCACATGAGCCCAGCTGAACCGGTGCCTGGGCATGTGCAGTCAACGGGAGATCTGCTGCTCCACCCCGAATTAATCTCATCACAATCCAAGGTATTTGCACATCAGCGTGTGCTTCGCTCCAGACAACAGCCAGGGCTACTGGGTGTCAGGAGGCTTGCCTGCTAGCCTGGCTCTGTGCTATCTCCCATGGCTTCCATGGCTTGTTTTAAAACGCTATCACAGCAGTCAGAACAAAGGCCTGGACTATATCAACGCTACTGGAGGACCACAAAAGTGGGCTCTGACTGGTGAATTTGTAGTGTGAGGAGGAGAGTTGTGGTGCACTTGATTCCTCGAGTACCATGCAGAGCACCGTGACAGATTCATCCCAAACGACATTTGTGTGTGTGTGTGAGAGAGAGACGAAGGATCGAGGAAGGAAAATGCTGTAGAAACAACACAAACTAGATATGCAGGAGCAAGGGATATTTTTGTTTCTTCCTCAAAGCCATCAAGCAAAGCAAAGTAAACCCTGTTGCAACCAAATTCAACTTGTTTGGAGCCTATTTCCTCCTGCAACTGCCACATCCAAGCTTTTTCTCCTTTCAGCAGCGTGAGGCATAACCCTTCTTTACTGCAACAGCAAAGTTGCATTCCAGAAAGTCTGAAAACTGGCACAGTAGCAGGTGTGGCTACTGACCTGACAGGGCTCTTTTATCACAACAGAAACCAAAGCAAACCCCCACCCCCCACAGAAAAATGGGTCAGCCCCAGCATTTCCTCCCGTCACTAGTAGTGTCCCCCAGGGATCAGTGCTGGGCCCAGTCCTCTTCAATATCTTTA
>WAAF01010459.1:3007-26105 GCA_013400475.1 Tricholaema leucomelas | reverse complement strand
TAGTTGCAGACAGCAATAAGGTCTCCCCTGTCACCGGATGAATCAGAGATTTCCATGCCAGCTGGAAGCTAATGCCTGAAGCCACCTGAACAACACTGTTCTCTGTAGCTTGTGGGGCTGAGTCCTCTTCTCATGAAGGAAATATGAGCAATCAATACGCACTGCACATCAAGTAATTTCCCTGCTTAGCTTTCTTAACTGTTGCATCACGTTTTTAATTTTCCTCTCTTCATAAGTTAGTCTAAATAAAGGGTCTGTTATTAATTTGATTTTTGAGAGAAAAATAAACCCTGCTAAAGCAGGGACATGCAACGTCCTTTATCTAATCAATTTTATAACATTCTTTTCTTTTTTTTTTACTGGCTTATCCTCTTGAATGAAATTATCATTTTCAGATGAGAGACGTATTAGAGTCTAGGCTGTTAAGCCTGCCAAAGCCTGTCTCCATGGCAGGACTGAGTGTGATTTTCATACAATCATTCTGCTTCTCAAATTATGCCAATGCTAATATGTTTGGGTTTTTTTTTCTTTTGTTGTTTGGGTTTTTTTTCTTCTCAGTATTTTCCTGGGGGGTCTTTATGAAAGACGTAGATAAGGAAGCTTCTTTTTCTTCCTGCTGTGAGGAAAGGCTGCCTACATTTGGGCACAGCTGTGAGAACAGGCATCCACACTATCTTGGGAACAGAAACCTGCTCCTGTAGAACAGTTCTCATTGCTTCTGTGATGAGGGGAGCTTGTGAGGTTTAGGAAAGCAATCAGGGAAAAGGTTACTATGTGTGAAACTGCCAGGTAAAGAAGAGACATTAGATCATTGCTCTGTTTCTCATAACACTTCTCAGATGTGGTAACTTGGAAACATCCCTCGGTATTTATATGAAACCAAGCCATCATAGCTGACATGGGGCTACACACGTGAAGTGCAATCAACAATACCTGAGCTTTTGTGAAGTTTAAAAGGGACAGGGATCTGCTGGAGAGGGTCCAACGGAGGGCTAGGAGGATGATGAGGGGACAGGAGGGCATGGCTTATGAGGAAAGGCTGAGGGACCTGCGGCTGCTTAGTCTGGAGAAGACTTAGAGGGGATTTGATAAATAAGTATCTGAAGGCTGGCCAGGAGAGAGGGGACAGGTTCTGCTCACTTGTTCCCTGGGATAGGACAAGGAGCAATGGGTGTAAGCTGCAGCAAAAGAGGTTCTGCCTCAACACAAGGGGGAACTTCTTTACTGTAAGGGTCCCAGAGCACTGGCACAGGCTCCCCAGGGAGGTCCTGGAGTCTCCTTCTCTGGAGCCTTTCAAGGCCTGTCTGGATGTGTTCCTCTGTGATCTGTGCTAGATTGCATTGTCCTGCTCCAGCATGGGGGTTGGACTCGATGATCTCCTTGGGTCCCTTCCAACCCCTAACATCCTGTGATCCTATGTTAGCATGGACTTTGATTAGCTGTCTCATAGGGACCGCTTTTCTTCTTTCTTCATGTTCACGATTGACATCCAGACTGGAACATGGAGAAATCTGATCTCAGAGGGCTGTCTACTCCCTCTACAGAGAGATGATGACAAGTGTCTGATAAGCGTGGTGGAGAAAAACAACATTATGGGAACGTGATGAATGGGCTCCATAAACACCAAGGACCTGCATAACTGGCAAAGCTTGTCAAAAGTCCCATGTAATGGTGTGACAGGTTTTGTACAGATGTTACTCACTATTAAACAGGAGATGGAGTCACCTGGGTACTAGAATGGATTCCTTTTGTCAAACAATTCCTTGCATCCTGTGGTAAATAAGGGTGAGTTACCCTGGGGTTTTTTGGTGTGGTTTTTTTTGGTTGTTTGGGGTTTTTTTTTGTATATATAGCTGTAGTGGAAGGTCCAAATTATGCCTAGAACACATATCCATCACATGCCCTAAACACCTGCCCAAATACCCATTTTAGCGCCCCTCTTCCTGCTTCTTCTTCCCGGGTGGAAGAAGCAGGAGAGCAGACAAAAGCTTCGGCGCCTCTCAGTCTATCACAGACTCCATATTTGGCCTTGTTTTGCAGCTTGCTTTGCTTTGTGACAAGCACAGGTCAGGATCCTCGGCCTGTGCATCTGCCTTTGCTGGAGCAGTAACTCAGGACGGGTTCTAGGGCTGGTTTTCCCTGCTGCCATTGCTCAAAGACGCTCGCCAAAACGCTTCAACCCCTGGCAAACTGCCTGTGTGCTGCTGCTGCTGCTGTTGTTGTTGTGTTCGCTACCTGTTTGCCTTCCTGCCTCTGTGTGCCGCCACACTTTGCATCGCGCCTAAGCGGGGCCTTGCCTACGACTGGCAGCCTGACCCTGCCTGACCGAGCCCCAATGCAGGTAACGACCCAGCAACGACCTAGCAACGAGCTCCGGCACTGGGACTTGCCGTCCTGCCGCCGCTCCAGCCCGCCCTGCCAGCCCGAGGGCAGACTCCTTGCTACACACAGCACTCGATCGGACTGCTCCAGCCCGCAGACCTGGACCCTGCTGTGCCCAGGTGGCTGCTGACCACCCGATGAGCTCCTGGGAGCCACGGCAGACCTCTCTCGTGTCCGTGGGCTTCTCAGACGGCTCCATTTGGACTGAGCAAGCAGCACAGCCCCACGGCACCATCGCCACGTGGAGTCCACCGCCTGGCTTTCACTGGACATGTTTGCCTGTGGATGCTTTTGGAGCTTCTGAACAGTGAGTACCCGAACTCTCCTTACTCAGCTTTGTGAAGGTTCATGCTCAAGCTTTCAGCGGCAGTTTGTGCCGCAAGGCTCTCTCCTTACAAACCTTTCTGAAGACTTTGCCTAAATCATTTGGCTGCAGAGATACATTCTGCTAAACAGCTTTACCAGCCACATCATAGAATCTGTCTGTGTTGATCGTGAATAAGTTTGGGGAAGTTTTCTTCGTGTAATTAATAAACTGCTTAATCATTTTTCACATCGGCCTCATTACAATTCACTCCTAGCCCAGATCCAAACCCCCTGCCTTAACAATAGCTAAAAATTTCTGTCCTCACTTCTTCAGTACCTGAATGCTTCATAATCCTCCGTAGATTCTATCTTCACACCAGTGCTAGGACTTGCTACTGTTTCCAATACCTACTCTCTAGAAATCCATAAAGACTGGGCAATGCGCTTAACATCACCCACCAAAGTGCTAATCAAATCAGGTAAATGTTTCCACTGCATCAGGTGAATAATCCCTTACATAACATCCCCACACAACATTATTTTTTGTCATGGATTGGACCCATTTCTTTTTATTGCCTTTTTTTTTCCCCCCCATCCGTGAAACTTATTTTTGCCCTTCAGCATTCTACCACTGCTATTGAGTGAAGAGAAAAAGAAATCCACCTGAGTTATCCTTACGCTTGATTTGCTCTGTGCTGCCTTATTTTCTGCAGCTGACTGTCCTTCTCTGCCCACCTCATAAAACATGGAATATCTCTCTTCCTCTATCTGACTCTCTGGATGAGGAAATGCTTTAAAGGGCAAAATTGCAGCTCCTTCAAATACTGATTCACAGAAGAGCTTGAGCTTTGATTTATAATTAGAGCTCTGAAAACCTTTCATTACATATCTGAGAAGAGCTAGGGAAAAAGCCATCCTCACCTATTTTCTACTTCACTTCACTATAAACCTTGTTCATGCCTGTCCCCTGGCTCTGTGTTTGCTTAGTTGTTAATTCTACTGAAATGAACCCATTTCCAAGGGAAATTTTAAGGTAAAGGGAAATGGGAAACATCTTCTTGCCCCATAATTTTAGGACAGTTTTTTTTTCTTTTCTTTATTTGAAACCAGTGAACTGCTCAGACTTTCTGTGTGACTTTATGAAAGTGAAAATTTTGGTTTCTTCTTTCCTTTTTCCATTCCCACAATGAAGAAATAGTTTATTTCATAATCCTGATGGCTCTGTGATTTACAATTCCATGTGGACATGGACTGAACCTCTGCTCCCAAGACAATCTTTTGTGGTTTTGGGCAACAAGGCATTAAAGAGGCAGTTTAAAAAAAAAAGGTGCCTTCATTGTGAAATGTAAACTGGAACCTAAATAAGTTTTAAAAATATTACAGACTTTAATGTGAATTTCTAGAGGGTTTTTCACTTGTGTGACATTGACACTTTTGTTGCCACCCAGCAGAAAACTGCTGCTGCTTCACTTTGAGAATTATCTGGATTTTGTGGTTCAGAACTTCACTGGGAGTTTTTAGGTCAGACCTGGAGTCCCCAGATTCAGTTCCAGACCTGAGGCGGTTGTCACATTAAGTTTCTTAAGTCATAACTACATATACCTCCTCTGATGGGTGCTTCTTTTAGCAAGTTCCCTACTGGTGCAGTCCAGCTTCTGCACTCCCTTGTGCTGATACAGGTACTTGTGCAGCTTAAATGAATGATTTGCCATTGGAATGGGCTGCCTAGGAAGATGGTGGAGTCACTGTCCCTGCAGGTGTTCAAGAAAAGACTGGATGAAGCACTTAGTGCCATGGTCTAGTTGACTGGCTAGGGCTGGGTGCTAGGTTGGACTGGATGATCTTGGAGGTCTCTTCCAACCTGGTTGATTCTATGATTCTATGGTTTATGACAGCTCTTCTCAGAACAGGGGGAAAGAAACTCCACTTCCTTGAGAACATGTGAGTTTGCTCTTGGCTTTACCTACTTGAAAAACTTTTGCCCGTGCAAAAGTAAAGGCACATTTGTGAGGGTATACATATTTGAATTAAACAAGGAGCATGAACCTTGGGCAGAAATATTCCCTCTCCCTATGCATTAATATAAATCTTCATATTTGTTTTCTGATCATATTCTTTGATATCTCCTGCTTCTTTTCTCTTGCTCCCTCCTTTCCTAATATGTGTCTTAGGCTCTGCAGTATCACATTTTTCCTCTGAAAAAGAAGAAAAAACCCCATCTCATCTCAAAAGTCTTGTAGAGACTATTTACAGAAACATGTGATCTATCAACATCTAGAGGTAGGAGCTGTGTGTAGAAACTTGCACTGGAAAGCAAAAGAATGCCCTATCTCTGTGCCAGTTCTAATCAAGCATGTTGCCTGTGCCTACACGCCCATGCATGGATTGAAAGCTCTAGAGCCTGCTTTCAATCCCTGGGACATCTGAATTTCTACTTCCATCTGACCATGCACTTTGTCAAGCTTCTCTACATAAGAGGTGCTAGCATTGATCCTTTACTGTGATGTTATGTAAAGTGCTATTATGCTCAATTCATCATGTTCAGAAGGAGCAAAAGATTGCAGAGCCATTATACCTTTATCAACTTTTCTTACTGCTTTTAGCACTTCTTTCTGAAGACCTGGAGGTTAATATTTGTGCTTAATACATGTAGTACATGATACAAAATGTATCATTTCTTCTACTAGTAGTTATATGCCCTGAATTTCTTTTACAGAAGTTGTACCATATAGCTGTATGACACTGGCAATATTCAGCCACAATAGGCTGTTGTTTCAGTTCCTACTTTATGAAGCTTAAGAGGGCAGGAGCCTCTCAGTTTCTCAGTTGTGTTTCACAAATATCACTGAAATGATGGAAATGAGTGATGTTTTCATTCAGTTATCCAAGAACACATGGGGAAATAATTTTTCAATTTGATTGTGTATTTTGAGTCGGATTTGAATATTCAGGTGACAAGAAAACAGAATCACAGAATGAAACTGATGGTGGTTCACAAAAGTGAGATTTGTTACACTAATTGACTGCAGAGAAAAATTTCTGACTGCAGCATGAGAAAACTTAAGTATTATCCATTNTCCAACCTGATTGATTCTATGATTCTATACTGAAGTTCTACTCCAATAGATAATCTGTACCATGGGTAAATCACTTGTCACTGTCTGTACAATAAGATTAACCAGCTAGATGATGTTTTCCAGGTCTCTTCCAACCTCGTTGATTCTATTCTATCATTTCAGAAACTTCCTTTAGCCTCTGGAAAAGCCCCTCAGGATCACCAAGTCCAAACTATAACCCTGCTTTACAAGGTTCACCTTAAACCATATTCCTAAGCACCACATTCCGGTGTCTGACCATGTTCTCTGTGAAAAACGTTTTCCTAATGTCCAATCTAAACCTCCCCAGTCTCAGCTTGAGGCCATTTCTCCTCTCCAATTACCTGTGAGAAGAGCCCAGCAGCAGCCTCTCCACGATGTCCCTTCAGGTAGCTGTAGACAGCAATGAGCTCTCCCCTCAGCCTCCTCTTTTTCGCACTAACCATCCCCAGCTCCCTCACTTGCTCCTAATAAGATTTATTCTCTAGGCCCTTCCCCAGCTTCATTGCCCTCCTCTGGACCCAATCCAGCACCTCCACATTTCTCTTGTATTGTGTTGCCCCAAACTGAACACAATACTTGAGGTGTGAAATTTTTATCTATAGAGCTAGAGGTGGAATGAAAATTAGATAGGAAACTTTGGGTGCATCTAAAAATATACAATAAAAACAAGGAGCAAGACGAGGAGTAAGATGCTTTTATGTGAAGCCATCAAGCATAGGTGACACATTCCTATGATCTACAGCTAAATATGATTACTACTGTGCAGTTTCTGATGTTGAGGTTGTGGGTATAAGTGGTCAAATATTCCAAGACTTTAAACTCAGGTTTTAAGGGAAACACTATTGCTGCCTAAAATACAGGGATTAATTATTTTAGGAATTGGAAAATGAACTAAGCTGGTGATAGAGTAAACCTGCCATGACTTTTAGGGGAAAGCAGTGAGAACAGAAGGATCCATTAATTTTCAGAGTATACTATTATAGCATCATGAATCATAGAGTGTCAGGGACTGGAAGGGACCTCAAAAGATCATCTGATCCAGCCCCCCTGCCAGAGCAGGAGCACCTAGAGCAGATCACACTGGAACACATCCAGACGGTTCTTGAATATCTCCAGAGAGGGAGACTCCACAACCTCCCTGGGCAGCCTGTTCAGTGCTCTGTCACTCTCACAATGAAAAAAAACTTCCTCAGGTTCACATGGAACCTCCTATGCCTCAGCTTCCACCCATTGCCCTTTGTCCTGCCATTGAAGATCACCAAGAAGAGGCTGGCTCCATCCTCTTGGCACTCACCCCTTACATATTGATGAACATTGATGGGGTCGTGTACATGGTACATAGCACATGGTACATAGTAGATGGCATATTACAAGGTATGAGAACTGTGATGGAGCGAATCCAGAAGAGAGTCATGAAGATGCTCAGAGGGCTGCAGCAGCTCTGCTATGAGGACAGGCTGAGAGAATTGGGGCTCTGCAGCCTGGAGAAGAGAAGGCTTCGAGCAGATCTTATAGTGGCTTTGCAGTATCTGAAGGGAGCCTACAGGAAGGCTGGGGAGGGACTATTGACAAGGTCTAGCAATGTCAGGACGAGGGGGAATGGGTTTAAACTGGCAGAGGGGAGATTTAGACTGGATGTTAGGAGGAAGTTCTTTACAGTGAGGGTGGTGAGACACTGGCACAGGTTGCCCAGGGAGGTTGTGGATGCTTCCTCCCTGGAGGCGTTTAAGGCCAGGGTGGATGAGGCCTTGAGCAGCCTGCTCTAGTGGGAGATGTCCCTGCCTATGGCAGGGGGTTGGAGCTGGATGATCCTTGAGGTCCCTTCCAACCTAAACCATTCTATGATTCTGTGATTCTACCTGATAGGCTGGGAGGAAGAGGGCTTCTCTGTGTAGGTACAGAGAGGGCTACTGGGTATGGTGGTGAATGATTTCTTTGTTTTGTCTTGCTTGCCTGTGTGGCTTTACCGATTAAACTGTCTTTATCTCAGCCCTTTCAATTATTTCCCCTATCCCAGCAAGGGGGAGCAAGCAAGCCGCTGTGTGGGGCTTAGTTGCAGGCTGGGGTTAAACCATGCCAAGACTTTAATGAAGACAAAAATAAATTCCAGATAACACTGTTCCTCTTCTCCTGCTTAGAACAGACTGCATCGTCATCACTGTCAACTTTGTCACAGCAAAGACTAGCCTATGAGCTGTAACATCTCCCATGTGCATATCACTAATTAGCTGCAGTGAAGAAGCATGTTCAGATTTTAACTACACAAAATAACAACCCAAGCGTATGGATTATGACAACAGACAAATTTTAATGTCTTGGAATCATAAAATGTTGGTATCTGTAGCATTTCCCAGCCCACGTGGAGAACAAAGGGAGTGTTTTCCAATGTTTGTATTACCTATTTCAGGATCTCAGGGGCTTTTTAAATGAAACTGACATTTATTCCAGCTCCTTGGACTAGCCACAAGGTCTGGACATCATTTACACTCCCCCTCAGGGTTTAAACAGTGCGTAGTGTTTCTGCATGTGGGTGGATTGCACTCCTAATGAAGTGTGCCTCCCTGGGAAGTAGGTATAGTTAAACTCTATTTGCAGATGAGGAAAAGGGAGCATTAAGCAATGAAACGACTTGTCCAAACTCAAAATAGGATGTAAGAAAAGCTGGCACATAAACCAAAATTCTCAGTACATTCATGAACTTCTTTCACAGAATCACAGAGTGGTTGAGGTCATCTAGTCCAGCACTTGCTCAAAGAGGGCAACCTACAGCAGGCTGCTCAAGACTATGTCCAGATGGCTTTTCAGTTTCTCCAGGGATGGAGACTCTACAGTCTCTCTGAGTAACCTGTTCGACTACTCAGTGGCTCTCACAGTGCAAAAGATTTTCCTTATGTTCAGATAAAACCTCTTTCTGTCTTACCTGATCGTTTTCTCTGCTCAGCAGTGGTCACAACAAGTGCCAGGGTGACCAAGAAACTCAGAACTCTGCAACCTTCACAAGATAGAAGGAAATGCAGTGACAACTTGCCTGTTGTCTGTCTGCTCCCAGGGAGGAAGATGGCCTGGCTGCCAGTTCCTGACCTGGGGAAGGCTAGTGAAGATATGCTATGGGAGATTTTGTCACCATGCTTTATAAAATCTGGATCTTCTTTCCACTCTAAAGTCTCTGCTGTTGATCAAGGTCTGCTCAGGATGAAGAAAAGATGATTTTTACTTCTTGTATTGTACACATCTTATTTAAGTGAACAAATTTGTAGGCACTTTTCCCTCTGCTTAATTTCACTTTAGTTTTCAATTATTAATCATAAAGCCATTTTGCTTTTCCTCATTCCACTGATGTAAATCTTCTTTTTAACTTACTAATAGCTCTTGCAGCTCCTGATGAGCAACAGCTCCAATTCAGGGTGGGCAGGGACAGAGTGACAGCAGACATCACTGGCACGAGCAGCCACTTCCTGGCTCTGGGGGTTGCTGGCTACAACCTCCCTTCAGGTAGTTGTAGACAGCAATGAGGTCTGCCCTGAGCCTCCTCTTCTCCAGGCTAAACACCCCCAGGCCCTCACCAGCTTTGTTGCCCTTCTCTGGACACGTTCCAGCACCTCAACATCTCTCTTGAATTGAGAAGCCCAGAACTGGACACAGCTCTCAAGGTGTGGTCTGACCAGTGTTGAGTACAGGGGCAGAATAACCTCCCTCCTCCTACTGGCCACACTGTTCCTGATACAGGCCAGGATGCCATTGGCTCTCATGGCCACCTGGGCACACTGCTGCCTCATCTTCAGCCTACTATCCACCAGTACCCCCAGGTCCCTTTCTTCCTGGCTGCTTTCCAGCCACTCTGTCCCCAGCCTGTAGTGCTGCTTGGGGTTGTTGTGGCCAAAGTACAGAACCTTGCACTTGGCCTTGTTAAATCTCCTCCCATTGGCCTCTGCCCACCCATCCAGCCTGTCTAGGTCCCTCTGCAGGGCTCTCCTACCTTCCAACAGATCAACACCTGCTCCTAGCTTGGTGTCATCTGCAAACTTACTGATATTGGACTCAGTCCCCTCATCCAGATCATCAATAAAGATGCTGAAGAGAACAGTTTCCTCTTAGTAATTTCAATAATGAATTTTACACCTTGAAGTACAAGGTCTATGGATTAAAAGATCTTTTATCTTTGTTAGACATTCATAAGGCATGTGTTTTTCCTTAAATATCTCTTTTTTCATGCACATTTATTTGATTAAATCACTTTTTCATACTTTTTTTTTTCAAGGATCTTTTCCTCTTATCCCTTTTGTTTGTCCTAAGGTCTTAGGTGAGAGCATTTTTCATTACATTCTTTGCTTTATTAATCTCTCTGTCTCCATTTCTGTAAATTTGGCTTGTGAATTTCCAAGATGTTGGAACTCTGAAAATCCTTGGAGCCTGCTCTAAAAAAAAATCTCGTGAAGGTCTAGTTGAATATTGCACACTGGGAAAGACAAATTTTCCAATGTATGTGAAAAAACTAAATTGCTTGCCATGTGTTCTAGGCCTTGTGCTAGTTTAAAGCTAGCTAGAATGTTGTGGTGAGAAGGACTAGATTAGAGGCTGTGAAAGGAAAACAAGGGTGATGTCTACTTCACTCATAGGCTTGCTGAGATGTATAAGAACAAGTATCAAAACATAGATAAGGCACTTCTCCTGCTGGGGAGCTCCAAGCTGCATCTCTCTGTAACCTCACCTTCCATTTCTCTGGCTAATCCACTTGGCTTCCTAACCCCCTGGCCGAACCTCCTTTCTTCCTTGGGACTGGGGTAAGGTTGAGAGGGGTAGGGGGAAGGTGAAGGGGTGGTTGGGGTCCTCCTGGGGACTCAGGTTTCTGGGAGGGCTGTTGTGTTTCTGTATTACCTTTTACCTTGTCTATTTCTGTCTATAACTGTATATACTGTAAATATCTGCTTGTATATTGTGCCAGCTGTAAATATAAGCTTCAATCAATTCTCAGAGACAGCTGAGTCTTTTCTGGGTGATTTCTAAAGTGTGGGGGGAGCAGGGAACACCCAAACCATCACAGGTCTTAGGCCAAATATTTCCTCTCACAATAAATTTCTGTTTAACCTAGATTTCAGAGTGGCTTTTTCCTCCTGCTGCACATGGAGGCATGCTTTGAGATAACTCCACCATTTCTTGCTTTCTTTGTTCCTTATCGATGCAAAGATCAAAATTAAACATAAGCTGTTTTACTTCCCTCCTTCTGCCAGGTTGTTTGGTGGTTGCTGTTATTAGTATTATTGGCATTTTCTTACAAGTTTAGTCTCTATATTTTCTGCTTGCTGTGTAAAAAGAAAGTATTGAACGAGAAGAGGGACTTATTAAGTAAGAATATTCCTTTATCAGAACAAAAGTAAATCTCCTAAATTGTTGTCAGTCCCTTCACCGCCATCTCCTATATCGCTGTCAGTCCCTTCATTGCCATTCCAGCTGAGTTGACACCTTGCTGGAATTCAGAGTCTGCAGTTTTCCTGCCAAATAAAATCTCCACAGACCCATTTTTTGGCCTGAAGGGTAACACCACAAACGGCCTGCATCCATATTTCATAACAGTTGGCTCTGGGTGGAGATGTGTTTTGGCCATGGAAGAGTCAAAATCAGATGGGATAACATTGGAAGGTTTTGTAGAGAGAAGTGAGCCAAAACTGTTTCTAGTCAGTGCAGGAGACAGTTGCTGGTATGCTTCATCATGAGAGATGTATGTTCCCTCCTCGTTTCTTCTGCACCCTCAGCAAGTTTGCAGGTGACACCAAGCTGTGTGGCACAGTTGACTGGCTAGAGGGCAGTGATCCATCCAGAGGGACCTGGACAGGCTGGAGAGGTGGGCCTAGGCCAACCTCCTGAAATTCAACAAGGCCAAGTGTAAGGTCCTGCATCTGGGTCAGTGCAATCCCAAGCACGAATTCAGGCTGGGTGGCAAATGTCTGTAGAGTAGTCCTGAGGAAAAGGACCTGGGGGTCTGGGTTGATGAAAAGCTCAACATGATCTGGCAGTGTGCACATGCAGCCCAGACAGCCACCCTGTGCTGGGCTGCATCAAGAGCAGTGTGGTCAGCAGGGCAAGGGAGGTGATTCTCCCCCTTTACTCTGTTCTCATCAGACCCCACCTGGAGTACTGTGTGCAGTTCTGGAGCCCTCAAGACAAGAAAGACATCAAACTGTTGGAGAGAGTCCAGAGGAGGACCACAAAGATGCTTAGAGGGCTGCAGCAGCTCTGCTATAAGGACAGGCTATGGGAGTTGGAGCTCTTCAGCCTGGAGAACAGAAGGCTTGAAGGAGAACTTGTAGTAGCCTTCCAGTATCTGAAGGAGGCCTACAGGAAGGCTGGGGAGGGACTATTTACAAGGTCAGGTAATGACAGGACAAGGGGGTAATGGGCTTAAACTGGCACAGGAGAGATTTAAACTAGATGTTAGGAAGAAATTCATTGCAGTGTGTGGGGTGAAACACTGGAACAGGTTGCCCAGGGAGGTTGTGGTCATTGCTGTCTATAACTACCTGAAGGGAGGTTGTAGCCACTTGGGCGTCAGTCTCTTTTCCTGGGCAACCAGCAACAGAATGAGGGGACACAGTCTGAAGTTGTGCTGGGGAAGGTATAGGCTGGATATTAGGTGGAAGCTCTTCACACAGAGAGTGATTTGCCATTGGAATGGGCTGCCCAGGGAGATGGTGGAGTCGTTGTCCCTGAAGGTGTTCAAGAAAAGACTGGATGAGACAGTGCCATGGTATAGTTGACTGGCTAGGGCTGGATTATCGGTTGGACTGGATGATCTTGGTCATCTCTTCCAACCAGGCTGATTCTATGATTCTGTGATTCCCTGAAGGTGTTCAAAGGTGGGTTGGATGAGTCCTTGAGCTGCCTGTTCTAGCGGGAGGTGTCCTTGCCTATGGCAGGAGCTCATAGCTAGATGATCTTTGAGGTTCCTTCCAACCTAAACCATCCTGTGATTCTATGATTTTTGTTCTAGCCCAGGGCCTATGCATGCCTAATGTAGTTTTTAAGAGTAGTAGTGGGCCAAACCCACTTCTGAACACCATCCTGCCACTTACAAAGAGTGATTTCATGTCCATCTAAAGCTGCACACTCTCCTTAGCCCTCTTGTTTTTACCTGTAGGTATTCAGAAAGCCTTAGTGTGAGGATGTCTTTTCAGTGTTGCAAGCTGCCTCCAAAAAAAGATCTGGAAACTTCTACTCAGTGGGATGCTCTGCCTCAGAACTTACTGATGAGTGCAGTAGTTGACAGGCAAGGAGAGATAGGTAAAGGAAAGGAGTGCTTAATGAGTTCTTTGAGAAATGACTTTGTAAGTTAAATTCCCTATCACCTTTTCAATGTCAAGTGGTGAATGTGACAGTTTAGACACGTTAAGGCATTTGCCTTGGTTCAAACCTCCCAGTAAAACCATGGGAAAAAAAGCAACAAGGCTGATGAGGGGGCTGGAGCACAAGCCCTATGAGGAGAGTCTGAGGCAGCTGGGCTTGTTCAGCCTGGTGAAGAGAAGGCTCTGGGGAGACCTTATTGCGCCCTACAACTACCTGAAATGAGGTTGTAGTCAGATAGGGGTGAGTCTCTTTCTCCAGTGACAGAATAAGAGGACACAGTCTCAAGCTGCACCAGGGCAGATTTAGGTTGGACATTAGGAAGTTCTTCATGGAATGAGTGATTGACCATTGGAATGGGCTGTCTGGGGAGATGGTGAAGTCACCATTCCTGGAGGTGTTTAAATTGAGATTATATGAGGCACTTGGGGGAAGTATAGGCTGGATGTGAGGAGGAAGTTCTTCACAGAGAGAGTGATTGGCATTGGAATGGGCTGCCCAGGGAGGTGGTGGAGTCACTGTCCCTGGAGGTGTTCAAGCAAAGCCTGGATGAGGCACTTAGTGCCATGGTCTAGTTGACTGGCTAGGGCTGGGTGCTAGGTTGGACTGGATGATCTTGGAAGTCTCTTCCAACCTGGTTGATTCTATGGTTCTATAGGGGGAAGTCTTGCAGGCTGACCAGGAACCATGATAAGGACAGTTGCCCCTCCCTCGTCTGGATGGGTGTCTCTGTGCTGTGTGTTCCTTGGGTGCTGCAGAGATGTGCTGCCATGTGCTACATGAAATAAACCGTATACAGTTTTTATAACCTGATAAAAGTCTTTGGCATCATATGAAAAACAGAGGGAATTTTAGTTAAGCCACTAAACTTGGTGTCTGAATAAATAAACAGATTGTTGTGTAGCACTAATTGTCATGGTCAGTTTTAATTACAGGCTTCCCTTTAAATCTCTAACACGCAAGACATCTTCAGGCCACTCCTCTATTTGGCACTGGAAAGAGCTGCATATCAGTATTGGCTGAAAAAAAATATTAGGACATAAAGTTTATGATTCTTCAGATCAAATCTCATGACAAACATATAAATGCTACGTTCATCAATAATAAAATTACTTGGATTTAGAGATCAGGAAGATGAAAATAATATACAGGAGAGGGAAGGAGAGAATTCATTGAAATTATGAGGCTAAGTTCACACAGCATGAATAAAGATGCATTAATGTATGGAAGATTTCTAGGAGCACAGAAATGCTATTCTAATGTCCCAAATCAGTCAGATTTTGTGTTGTCAGGGTTAGAGTTTATGGCTAAACTGAAGAGACCAATCTGCAACAGCCAGAAATATGACATTTACTTTTTCTTTTTCTGATGCAAAAGTGGCTCTCAGGGGAACTCTTGCATTAGGATCTTTGACACAGATAAAAGTCATAGTCATTTTGTGTATTGCTATCCAGGGTCAACACTGTATGAGCTACAGAGCAGATTCGTAGAGCACATTCTATTTTCCTGGAAACAAGGCATTGCTAAGCTGTGGTGGTGGAAGAGATCTCATAACACTCATTTAAGCTGCACAGGAGCCCAGAAGAAAGCTCCTAGCACCTTTTTACAGATAGGAAAAGAGAACAAAATATGTCTGCAGAATCATACTTGACAGGTGCAAGAACCTGAAGACCCTTTCCTTCCATGGCAGATTCACACCTCCTTTTTCTATCAAGATGGAGAAATCTGGATGAAGTTTGATTTGGTTGTTTGAACCTGCTCCAAGCCTATAAAAAACACGCTGTGATGTGTAAGAAGTACCATCAGTATGGCCTTTTAAGTGAGAAAGTGCCATCCTTCTGTGTATCTAACTAAAAGCTTTTCCTTGGGGGATTTCGTGTCCTTACCTGCTGATCCGACAGGGACCTAGAAATGTTATGGGCAGCCAGGAAGAAAGGGACCTGGGGGTACTGGTGGATAGTAGGCTGAAGATGAGGCAGCAGTGTGCCCAGGTGGCCAAGAGAGCCAATGGCATCCTGGCCTGGATCAGGAACAGTGTGGCCAGTAGGATGAGGGAGGTTATTCTTCCCCTGTACTCAACACTGGTCAGGCCACACCTTGAGTACTGTGTCCAGTTCTGGTCTCCCCAATTCAAGAGAGATGTTGAGGTGCTGGAAGGTGTCCAGAGAAGGGTGACAAAGCTGGTGAGGGGCCTGGAAGACAAACCCTATGAGGAGAGGCTGAGGGAGCTGGGTTTGTTTAGCCTGGAGAAGAGGAGGCTCAGGGCAGACCTCATTGCTGTCTAAAACTACCTGAAGGGAGGTTGTAGCCAGGTGGGGGTTGGTCTCTTCTCCCAGGCAACCAGNGTTCTATTCTATAAACAGATATGGTGGATAGTTCTGCAAATCTACTAAGATCTGGTATTGGCAAAAGAATCAGTTTTATATGTGTCTTGTTTAAATTAGATCATCTTGGACTTCCTTTGTTTAGAACTGCTTTCAACTATTTTGTCTTCAAAATGTTAAAGCTTTCAGCCAAATGGGATTTAACTCTCTTCTGAACAGCAGAGGCTGTCATGTCAGCAGGAGACACCACCTTGACTTAACTCCGAACACTATTACATTGTCTTTATCTTTTCTACTTTATTAACCTGGAAACCTCAAGGAAAAGCCAAGTTTCTACTGTACTAAAAAGAAAGCCCATGCTATGCCAGAATAAGCACATAAATAAATAAAGCAGTATTGTCTTCACTTTTTAAAGACAGCAATCTGAAGCATATGGGAAAAGCCAAACAAACAAACAAGCAAACCAAACAAAAAGAGGAATTGAGCAGTGTAGGGCTGCAAAGCAAACTCGGTTTCCTGAGCCTTATACCTCCATCCTAACTATATAAATAACATTCCAGCCTCAGTCAAGTAGTTGCTTGAATTATATTTGAAGGGATAATGCCAAGAAAACAGCGTTCTCATATATTTCTTATCTTGTTGTGAATGCATGCACGGTTCAACTAATGCATTTTCAGTTGCACTTGATTTCACCAGGCCTTGATTGAAATCCAGTAGCTCAAGTACACTTTGGAACGTTTTCTGAGCTGTCTGTGGCAGGCAAAACCTTGTCATTTCCATCTGTAGCTGGCTTGTCACAACTTTTGCACTTCAAGAGGAGAGACTCATTTTCATTGCTAGACGTGTTTTGAAAGTGCATTCCCATACTGAAAGCAGACCTCCAAAATGGACTTCATTAAGGTAGAACTGTTTTCACCCAGGAGACTTCAAAGCATTTTTCTTTGTCCTGGTTGCTGCTTTATCTGGCAGACAGGCATGCCCTTATACAAAAGGGCATTATATAGATGTTTCAACCTCAAAAAAACCCAACTAAAATACAGTTTTCTATACTATACTCTGCTCATCACTTCTCTTAGTCCATTAGCTCTTGAAGATACAGAAACCTGGGTCTTCTTCTACTCCTTCTTTGTGAGTGCTGTTTTTAAAGTTCCTTCTAAGATCCTGCAAACTGAGAAGGGATTTTTAGATTATTTCTCCTCTTCTTCTCCAAAGCATAGTATTTGTTTATGGGTTTCTCCTTAGATTTTAGAGGCATTGCTTCATCTGAACTCTCAAGCCATTTCCCTATGAGGCTAAACTTTCCAGCCTGATTGGTAAATTCATCAAGCCTCCATCTCCCTGTCTGTGCATCAGAGATGGTTCTAACTTCCGTGGCTCAGTGCCAAACCAAACTCCTCTTCCCACCACAAAGTGCACCAAGGAGTGGCTGAACACATAAGGCTGGTAAAGTGTGGAAGTATGCTGTTATCAGCAAGATGACAGCCCAGCCAAGCTGGAGGCAATAGAAGCCTCAGTTGACTGCAGTCCAGATGCAGCCACCTCTAGCTCTGTGTCATTTTTCCTGCCATCTCACTATGACATCTCCTTTTCTGTGTAGGTGATGGTTTGTCTTACGACACTGTTCCTGACTGCAGGACAGAATACAACTAGCTCTTTTTGGACAGGTAACAAATTGAGCCATGAATGGGCAAAGGGCATCAAAGGCACAGAATGTTTTCCTGAAAAGGGGCATCTCTCTCTCAGTGTCCAAGACAGCTCTAGACACATCTGAATATGCAGAGGAACAAGGACATCAATGGACTGTGGGAGTCTCCAATGAAAAAGATCCATTTTTAAGCAATTAAAATGAACTATTGTGCTAGTTTGAGCCTAGCTAGAATGTTTTGGTGAGAAGAATTAGATCATAGGCTGAGAAATTAAAACAATGGTGAGGTCTACTTCCCTCACAGCCTTGCTGAGATGTGTAGAAAGGGAAAGCAAAACATTAGATAAAGTCACTTCGCACTTGTCTTTGCTCTGGGATTTGCTCTCGGCTCTTTGCCTGCTGGGGAGCTGAGGCTGCTGCCTGAACTCCATCTTGCTTTCTAACCTCACCCTCCATTTGCTTTGTCTGATTTCACCTTTGCTTCTTAATCCTCTTGACCAAACCTCCATTCTTCCTTGGGACTGGGGTAAGGTTGAGAGGGGTAGGGGGAAGGTGAGGGGGTGGTTGAGAGCCCCTCCTGGGGACTCAGGTTTCTGGGAGGGCTGTTGTGTTTCTGTATTACCTTTTTACCTTGTATATTTCTGTCTATAACTGTATATACTGTAAATATCTGCTTGTAAATTGTGCTAGCTGTAAATACAAGCTTCATTCAAAATTTCCAGAGCTGGCTGAGTCTAGTCTGGGTGATTTCTAAAGTGTGGGGAGGGCGGGGGACACCCAAACCACCACAACTAATAATCCCCAAACCTTTTCTTTACATGGCATGCTAGTATAACTCTTTCAGGTAGGCAACTTAAAACATTACTTCCTGAAAACAAAAGCTAGCCCACTTGATTGCTCTACATATCTTGCTCTATCCAGCAGCAGCAAACAGTAGGCAGTGGATGGCTCTTGTACAGTGATCTCATTTGATCTGCATCTGCTTGGCTTCTCAGTATGGCTACTCATACTCAGTATGGCTATGCTAGTATCTCAAATGTAGGGGTGGAAAGTGATGCTGTGCTAGATAACAAACTATCAGTTCATTATCTAGCAGACTCTAAGATGATGAATATTTGGGGAATCCTCTCTGCCACTCATAACAATTTAGCAGTAGATGTAGGTGCATGCACATTGGAAAGAGATGGAGAGCTCAGGTTGATGGTGGAGGGGAGAGAGGCTCAGCACAAGCATGTGCAATTTTCCTTTGGAGACACCTCTTGCTAGGCATAGCATTCAGCTTATTAAATGAGATACATACCTTTTTATGTGGCCATCAGTTTTACTATTACACTTCCACACAAGATCAATCCTCTTGCCTGCTGTGAACCAATTATTTTCTTCCTCTGGTTTGCTTAGCCATCGATAACCATAATCAATAAAGTAAAGAGCTGTCACAGTCATGATTGAGACGAATGGCATGGATACTGATCAGTCTTTGGAATCCCAGCTTCCACAAGACTCATGCAGGGAACACTGATCATGACTCAGTCTGATACTCTTTTCCTTGTAGGTCAGTCCCTATTTTATTTCCATAGAAGTGGGAGGAAAAATGAATATTTGAGCTATTTGAACATGATATTGCTTTGGCCATTAGGTAGCTCCTGCAGAATACATTTCTCATTTCCCTGCCTTTGCATATAGTCACACAAACATGCAAACAGTATGCCACACACCAAGCTACAGGCATTTCAGCCTTGCAGTGCTGAAATTACTCATCCCCACTTGCAGTTTTTGGAAAGAGCAGCTAGTTGTTCAAAATAGCTCACTGAACTAAACTACTGGTCTGTGATTGAGGGCAGCAGAGTTCAGTTTCCAGGTTCCTATTCCCAAGGTGAGGCACTCTACATGGGTTGTACTGAGAAAACTTATGCTGTACACATGTTTTTAATCCATCTCTGAACAAGCCAGTGTGAGTCTTGAGAACAGGGCAACCTTGCCTGTGTTGTCAACAATGCCTGAAAAAAAATAGGAAAGCTGGACTAATTTAGTCTACATGGAAAGATGTGCTGCAAATCATGTACTACTTCACAGAATCACAGAATCACAGAAATTACCAGGTTGGAAAAGACCTCTAGGATCATCAAGCCCCACCTATCACCTAACCCTTCCAATTAACCAAACCATGGCACTAAGTGCCTCATCCAGCCTCGTCTTACACACCCCCAGGGATGGTGACTCCACCACCACCCCGGGCAGTCCATTCCAATGCCAATCACTCCTTTTGTGTAGAACTTCTTCCTAGCTACCAGCCTAAACCTGCCCTGGTGCAGTTTGAGGCTGTGTCCTCTTCTGTTGCTGGTTGCCTGGGAGAAGAGACCAACCCTTGCCTGGCTACAACCTCCCTTCAGGTAGTTGTAGACAGCAATAAGGTCACCCCTGAGCCTCCTCTTCTCCAGGATAAACAACCCCAGCTCCCTAGGACACATGGAGAATCAGGAGGTCATTGGAGACAAACAGCATGGCTTCCTTAATCATGCCTGAAAAATGTGATGACATTCTACAGTGGAGTTATGGCATTAATGGAAAAGAGAAGAGCAAGCAATTGCCATTATCCACCTGGACTTGTGCAAGGTATTTGACACTGTCCTTAGAGACATCAGGGCCTCTAAATTGGAGAGACCTTTTATTTATGGCTTGATCATTTAGTGGAGAAGGAGTAGGCTGAGTGGTCACACTCAAAGAGTTGCAGTCAACACCTCAGTGAGTAGAGACAACTGAAGACTGGCATTCCTCAGGGCTTAGTATTGGGGTGAGCACTTTTCATCGTCTTTGTCAGCTACATGGATAGTTATATTGAGTGCACACTCAGCAAGTTTGCTGCTGAGATGGAGCTGTGTGGTGCAGCTGACTTGCTGGAAGGCAGAAGCATCAACCAAAGGGTCTTTTACAGGCTTGAAAGATATGTATTTTGCCATGCTGTAAATATAGTTTCATCTTCCAAACCTTTTGAGTTAGGTCTGGGAAATTTCAAATAGTGGGGAGGGATAGTTCCTAATCCATATCATGCAGTCTCAACCTTCCCAATCACAGCCTTCTTGTTCTATCACTAATTATCTGTGAGAAGAGACCAACACCAATCTCTCCACAACATCCTTCCAGGTAGCTGTAGACAGCTATGAGGTCTGCCCTTAGCCACCTCTTTTTCAAACAGCCCTACCTCCTTCAGTTGCTCTTCATAAGATTTATTCTCTAGGCCCTTCACCAGCTTCGTTGCCCTCCTCTGCACTCACTCCAGTACCTCAGCATCCCTCTTATATTGAAGTGCCCAGAACTGAACACAATACTTGAGAAGTGGCCTCATCAGAGCCGAATACAAGGGCACAGTCATGTCCCTACACCTGCTGGCCACACCATTTGTAATACGAGCCAGGATGCCATTGGCTTTCTTTGCCACCTGGGCACACTGCTTACTGATACTCAGTTGATTGTCAGTTACAAACCCCAGATCCCTTTCTTCCCCAGGCCTGTAGCCTTTCTTGGGGTTGTTGTGAGCCAAGTGCAGGACCTGGCATTTGGCCTTGTAGAACCTCATGCTGTTAATGCTGTCCCATTGATCCAATCTCTCCAAGCCCCTGTTTAGAGCCTCCCTACTCTCATGCAGATCAACATTGCCACCTAACTTGCTGTCATCCATGAACTTGCTGATGGCACACTGTATATCTTCATCATGATCATCAAAAAATATGTTTAACAGAAGTGGTCCCGACAATGAGCCCTGAACAGATGGAGATTAATCCAAAGGAGAAGAACTTGGGGATGTTGCCTGTTGAGATGCTCAAAATGACATGACAACGTGTCTGCAGGCCAGAAAGCCAACTGTATTCTGGATTACATCAAAGGAATTGTGACCAGAAGGTGGACAGTGGTGATTCTCTGCTTCTACTCTGCTTTCAAGAGACCTCCACCTGCCATACTGCATTCAGCTCTGGGGTCCTCAGCATAAGAAGGTCATGGCCCTGTTGGAGTGATTCCAGAGGAGGGTCACAAAGGTGGTCAGAGGGTTGGAACACCTCTCCTGTGAGGACAGATTGAGACAGTTGAAGTTGTTCAGCCTGGCTCTAAGGAGACTTTATAGCAGCCTTCCAGTACCTAGATGGAGCCTACAGGAAAACTAGAGGAGGACTTTTTATAAGAGCATGTAGTAGTGAGACAAGAGGTATTGTCTTTGAATTGAAATAAGGTATAGTTGAAATAAGGTACAGTTGAAATAAGGTACATTAGATATAAGAAAGAAAATCTTCACTATAAGGTTATTAAGGGGCTGGAACAGTTTGCCCAGAGAGGTTGTAGGTGCCCCACCCTTGGATATGCTTACAGTGGTGTTTTGAGCAACCTGAACAGGTGGAGGGTGTCCCCTGTTCATGGCACAGGGTTTGCAACTAAATTATCACAGTCTCACAGTATCACCAAGGTTGGAAGAGACCTCATAGATCATCAGATCCAACCTGTTACCACAGAGCTCAAGGCTAGACCATGGCACCAAGTGCCACGTCCAATCCTGCCTTGAACAGCTCCAGGGACGGCGACTCCACCACCTCCCTGGGCAGCCCATTCCAGTAGCCAATGACTCTCTCAGAGAAGAACTTTCTCCTCACCTCAAGCCTAAATTTCCCTTGGTGCAGCTTGAGGCTGTGTCCTCTCGTTCTGGTGCTGGCCACCTGAGAGAAGAGAGCAACCTCCTCCTGGCTACAACCACCCCTCAGGTAGTTGTAGACAGCAATAAGGTCTCCCCTGAGCCTCCTCTTCTCCAGGCTAAACAACCCCAGCTCCCTCAGCCTCTCCTCCTAGGGCTTGTGCTCGAGGCCTCTCACCAGCCTCGTTGCCCTTCTCTGGACACGTTCAAGCATCTCAATGTCCCTCCTAAAATGGGGGTCCCAGAATTATATTTAAAGTCCCTTCCAAAACAAACCATTCTATGATTCTATGATTATAATGAGCTCTGTGGTAACAGGTTGGACTTGATGATCTGTGAGGTCTCTTTCAACCTTGGTGATACTGTGATACTGTGATAATGGTATGATGGTGAGATCAAACATTAATAGAGTCCATTTGGCTGACACATAAATTTACTGTCCTTAAGTCCTTTAATCAGTAGGCAGTTATAATACTCTCTCATTCTTAGAAAAATCTGTCATTCTTATTGCTCCAGTACTTGAAAAGGCATGGAGTTAAATGCTTCCCTGAGTTTTGGCCACAGGACCTACTCCAGAATCTCCCCCTCAAATCAATGCTCTTCATTCTGCTTCAGCTGAAAAACTGCAGCAGTCCTTATTGTTCAGCAGGAGTGAGAGTGATGTGCAATTAAGTTAGAGTAAGGCAAACACTGCAAGAAAGTTTCTGTGAATAAATATTTTTAATGGGTTTATTTCTGTTAAGTGCAGATCTCTTGCCTGTTCCCTTGGTGTTGCCATTGAATTGTTGTGCAGCTGACACAAACTGGAAAGGCAAATTTCAAAGCTATATGCATCCATTTTTCCAAAATTCAGAATTTTAAATCCTCACATATTAATATTTGCATTGCAAGTGGTCATTCAGTAAAGGAAAAATAATTACTTACTTTTAAAGATATTCAGGATGAACTTCAAACTGTGTGCAATCAGTTTGGATTATATAGAATCATAGAATCAACCAGGTTGGAAGAGACCTCCAAGATCATCCAGTCCAACCTAGTACCCCGTCCTAGCCAATCAACTAGAGATCCTGCTGTTGTTGGAGTTATCTTACCACCGTATACACATACAAGTTCCTTTTTATGTGTGTAATGTGGCATTGAGGTTTGTGGGGTTTTGTTTTGTTTTGTTTTGTTTTTAATGTAGCTATGATGTTAGCTGATTAAAATATACCTATATATTATTAGAATCAGAGAATCATAGCATCAACCAGGTTGGAAGAGACCTCCAAGATCATCCACTCCAACCTAGCACCCAGCCCTAGCCAGTCAACTAGATCATGGCACTAAGTGCCTC